>PVJC01030942.1:0-20905 GCA_004026665.1 Murina feae
AGCAATATTTTTACTGATACATCTCCTAGGGCAATGAAAACTAAGGAGAACGTAAACACATGGGACTACATCAAAATAAAAAGCTTCTGTACAGCAAAAGAAACCATCAACAAAAAAACAGGAGAGCCCACTGCATGGGAGAACATATTTGCCAATGTTATATCCAATAAGGGTTTAATCTCCAAAATTTATAGGAAACTTACAACTTAACAAAAGGAAGATAAACAACCCAATCAAAAAATGGGCAAAGGACCTAAATAGACACTTTTTGAAAGTGGACATACAGAAGGCCAAGGGACATATGAAAAAATCCTCAGTCACTAATCATCCGAGAGATGCAAATCAAAACAACAATGAGGTACCATCTCACACCTGTAAGAATGGCTACCATCAACAAATCAACAAATGACAAGTGCTGGAGAGGATGTGGAGAAAAAGGAACCTTTGCATACTGCTGGTGGGAATGCAGACTGATGCAGCTACTGTGGAGAACAGTGTGGAGTTTCCTCAAAAAAATAAAAATGGAACTCCCATTTGACCCAGTGATCCCACTTCTAGGAATATATCCCAAGAAATCAGAAACACCAGTGAGAAAGAATATATACACCCCTATGTTCATAGCAGCACAATTAGCAATAGCTAAGATTTGGAAATAGTTTAAGTGCCCATCAGCAGACGAGTGGATTAAAAAATTGTGGTACATCTACACAATGGGATACTATGCTGCGGTAAAAAAGAAAGAACTCTTACCATTTGCAGCAGCATGGATGGACCTGGAGAGCATTAAGCTAAGCAAAATAAGTCAGTCAGAGAAAGATAAATATCGCATGATCTCACTCAGTTGTGGACTTCATGAACAACATAAACCAATGAACAAAAATAGATACAGATACCTAGAAGCATTGAACAGACCGTCAAACATCAAAGGGAAGGCATGGGACAGAGAGGGTAGTAAGAGATTAACCAAAGGACTGGTATGTATGCATATAAGCATAACCAATGGACACAGACACTGGGGGTGGGGTGGGAATGTGCTGGAGGGTGGGAGTGGTCAGGGAGAGGTCAATGGGGGAAAGAAAAAAAAGAGAAAAGAAATAGACACAAAAATATAATCCCAGAGTATGACTGGGAGGTTCAAAGACTGAATAATAAGTAACAGGAGCACAGGAAAGGGAACAAAGATGGCCAGGGTGCCAAGCTTTTAACCACTATCTCTGCCCCTGCTTGTCTCAGCTACACTCTGCTGCTCCCTCACAGCTGCATCATTGTCCAAAATGCAGCCCCAGGTTCAGAAAATCAAGATGCTCTTGTCCTCAAGGCAGCCTCTGTCCCTCTTGGGGTTCAGCCCTCTTTGGAGCAGAAAGCCTCCCCAGCCCCACATTAGCTCTGGGCTCCATCTGTCCTCAATGCTTGGTTCTGACTTCTGTGGGAAGCTGGGGCGTGTGGGGAGTTGGCTTTCTGTCACTGGTTTTCCAGGTGGTTTGTAAGCACTCCCAAGGAAATGATTTCAGTAATAAGGAAATGAGACCCCTGTGCAAGCTGAAATTGTATGAGCAATTAACCCCTCTGGCCTGATGCCAATAGGAGCGCCCCAGCTGCTTCCCTGGGAGAAAGTCCAGAATCCCCGGATATGTTCCCTCCTCGGCTCTCTCTCACCTGGGGGATGCCAGACAGAAGTGGGTGGGGAGAAGATGGGTCCAGGCAGCCAGAGTTGCAAAGAGTGGGCCCTCCTCCCTACTTCTGACAACAGTCCACCCTCCATGGCTCTACATTCCTGGTGGTTTCTGAGGTTGTGAGGACTCAGAAGGGCATCCTTTGAGGTCTCTGTGCAGCCCTGAATGAATGGGCGGGGGGTGGGGGGAGTACTGGATCCCTGGGCTCCAGGGTCTTTGTCACATTAGTTGGGATGGATGCCAACTCAGGCTGTGTGTGTGTCACAAAAATGATAATCACAGTCATTTCCAGTATAACATTCAAACACTTCTGTGCCCAGCAAAGAGTCACAGGGACACTTTCCTCTCATGAGACCTTTTTATAAGGGGAGAAGACTCTTGCCAGGACTGGCCCATGCCCAGGTTAGCTGCAAGGGATGCTGGGAAAATGAACATCCAGTATTTTCCCATCCTCAATAGGGGAAGGTAGACTGCCTTCAGGAGAGAAGGAAAGGGATGGCTGTGGGTCGGCAGAGTTGGGCTTTGAGTTGCAGTTCACTAGTACAGAAAAGAGGAGGATGACATAAGCTGAGGGACCATTACTCCCATCCAGCAGTCTCCACTCACCACCACCCTCCTATGTCTGTGAAGGTCTGAGATGAGGGGGGAGAGAAGAGGGGTTGAGGTGCAAGTTCTGGGTGGCTCACAGCTGGAGCCTAACTGGCTTCATGGCTTTGGGGACATCAAAACCCTTGGTGAGCCCTCATTCCTTTGTTCCATAGAGTAGGTGACAGGACATCTCCTAGGCTGTGTGTAGATTCAGTGGGTTCAATGCCTCTAGAGTTTTGCACATGGAAGATGCTCAGATCCATGCACTTGGCATTCAAGGTGTGGTTACTAAACACCTGTTTTCACTGGGCCTGGGCACACACCCAAGAACCGGGCAGAGACGGCTCTGTCATCTTGGAGCTGCCGTTCTCGAGGGAGGGAGGGAGAGAAGGAGGGAGATGCAAAGAAAGCAGGATAGCCAGGGCAGGCTGCACATCTTATGTCTGGCCATCATGGAGGGCTTCTCTGAGGTGGTGGCCAAGGACTGAGACCTTAGTGACAAGGAGAAGCCAAAAGGGCAAAGATGTGGAGCAAAGTAGATGTTCATGCTGAAGAATGGGCTGGGGGTGGGGGGCAGGCAACTCAGGCTGGTGTGTGTGTGTGTGTGTGTGTGTGTGTGTGTGTGTGTGTGTGTGTGACAAAAATGTCATTGTCAGCATAGCATTCAGACACTTCTGTGGCCAGAAAAGAATGACAGGGGACACTTTCCTCTTGTGAGATTCTATAAGGAGGGATCAGAAGAATGAAAGCTCTGAGGCAGAAATAAGGTGGCACATTCCTGGGAAGCAAGGAGGTGAATGTGACGAGGAGAGGGGGGTGGGGCGGAGGGAAAAAAGAGAGGGAGTGGGAGGAGGGAGAGAACTGGGTAGGGGGAGAGGGAAGGGCTGTCATGGAAAGGTAAGTTCCCCTTGAGCTTGGGTGTTTCTCAGCCGTGAGGGGAAGCTGAGCCCTGACCAAGGTGCTGAAAGGCTAGCACAGGGCGGTGGTTCAGAGCAGGAACCTGGACTGGCTCCACATCCTCCTGCTCAGCCTTGGGCAAGTCCTCAAGCTTCTCTGTGAGCAGCTTTCTCCCCCGGAGCATGGGCCCACACTTAGCACCCACAACCCAGGGCTGTCATGGAGGAGGAGGGCCTGACCCACTGCAGGCCCACATCACAAGTCAGGCGACGGTCAGTGCCCTGCTCTGTCCTTTCTTCCTGTGTCACCTGGACAAGTCTCTCGCCCTCTCTGAGCCCAGATCTGTTGGCTGTCATAGAGATAGGGACAGCAATGCTTCCTGGGCATAGTGCTGGGAGGATGAGGTGAGGGGGTAGGTGCCAAAGCTGTGCCTCCCACCCTCAGGGCGGGGAGTGGGGGATCCCTGGGCTTCAGGGTCTTTGTCACATTAGTTGGGATGGATGCAAAAACTCTGGCTTCGTGGTGGGGCCTCCCTCCTCTTGGAGTTAGCATGTCCCTCGCTTATTGGGGCTGGCACACCTCACTGCCGTGCAGCCCATGGCTGGCTTAAGGGCGCAGGTGGTGCTCTCCTGAGACCTGGCCTCCCTGAGTGGGTGTCTGGGAGCGTCTGGCAGTCCAGGGAGAAAGGCATTATAAGAAAGCCAGTGAGCAGAGTGTGAGGCCTGCTCTCTCCTGTTAATAGCTCGCACAAGAGCCTCTCTGCCATCAGATTCAATTTATTCCCATCTGGGCCCTGCTGTCTCCATCAGTTCGGCTAATAAAGAGAGGTGGACGGCCATGACCTGGGCCACCACAGAGGCCTCTTCTAAGCTAATTAATGGGTCTGACAATCCCTTTAATACTTCTGTGCTTAATACCCTAAAAGGGAAAAAAATGAACTGAGGATGGGGATGGGAGGGATGAGGTGGGAGGCTGCAGCTGGCTGGTGGTGGAGAGAGATGGAGGGGCTGGTCACTCTGAAGAAGTGGGGGAGGCCAAGAGCACAGCTCCAGGAGCCAAGCCCCAGCCCCTGCTCTGTGATCTGAGTGGCTAGGCCCCCCTGTTTGAACCTCAGTTTTCTCAGCCTCAAAGCAGAGTGTGTGATGGTAACAGGAAGAAAGGGCAAGCTGGTGTTGGCGCTGAGCTCCCTTTATGTGCGACAAACCCCAGGAAAAAGGCATTCAAGCATGCTGTAATTGTGTAGGGGCAATTCTAGAAGGTACATAGGAATCTGCATCCTGGTGGTCTCTGTGAGAGAGACTCACCTTTTATAATAAGCACCCAAGAGTGGATCATGGCTCAGTACTTCTTAAGTGAGGGGCCCCGAGCAAGGGTCTTCCCCTTTCTTGCCTCAATGTGCTCTTCTGTAAAACTCAGATAAGAATAGTGCCTTGGTCCAAGGGCTATTGCATGAAACAATGCTGGTAAGAACTAAGCTGCTTCCTCAATAAACATTAGCTGTAATACTTGTTGTTACTGTGATCTGAATTCTTACCCAGTGGGTATATGAGCTGGTCAGCCACAGTCACTCCAGCATTTCTGGATGGGTAAGCTGAGGCTTTGTGAGGCCTCTCTCTATTGTGGGACTTGTGTTCCACGGGGCGTTCCCATAACAATCATGTAGAATACACCCAGAGCAAACCTCAGGGCTCAGTACCACCTCTAACCTGGTGACTCGTATTTGCACTTCTCTAGCTCTTGGTTCTCCCCTGACCTCCAGAGTTCTGTGTCCTGTCAACCCAGGCAGGGGGCCATGAGCAAGAGTGTGCTGTATTCAAGGGACTGAAGGAGCCAGAGAGGATGGGAGAGAGGAGTGGGAACTGGGCTGGGAGAGGTGGGCAGGGGCTTGACTACTGTTTTGAAGGCCATGGTGAGAAGTTCTGTATGAAGTGATTGGAGAACTTGAAGGTGGCCAGTGGCACCAGCCGGTTTCCATTTTTAGAAGGTCTTGGTGGATGTCAGATCACATTCTGGTGACCTGCTGTATAACAAAGTACCCCCCAAGGGCTTTAGAACAGCCTTTGTGTTTGCTCACAGTTCTGTGGGTCAGGGTCTGGGCCCCCCGTGGTGTTGGTGGGACCGGCTTCTTCATCTCACGTGGCGCCTTGGTGTTCCTCGGCCTTTTTCTGTCCTCCAGGTGGTGTCTCACTATTCCAGGCTTCTCCAGCATGGTTGCCTGAGCTTCTTGCACACAATGGGCTCGGGGGAAAGGAGTCAAACTTCTTAAACAGCAGAACTGGAAACCATCAGGCCAGATAAGAGCCATGTCCAGAACCAGCGCATCCGCACTTCTGCTATCTTCCATCAGCTAGAGGAGTCACAGGGCCCTCCTGGGCTCAAGGGGCGAGGAAGCAGAGTTCACACTGCACAGATACTGGGGTGGCAAAGCCACACTGTGGAAGAGTGCAGGGACGAGGGACAGTGCAGCAGCCTGGCATGGATAGATGGTGGGGGAGAGTGAGGGACACCCAGTGGCATGAGTCGAGGGAGAACTGAGGATTCTGGGCATAGGCTGGTGGCCATGAGAAGAGAAGTGGATGAATTAGAGAGATGAGGGAGGCACTACCCCTAGAATTTGGTAACTGAGTAGATGGGATGAGGGTGAAGAAGTTAAGAGAGACTCCCAAGTTTTTGACTCAAATCATTATACTAACTATGCCTTTTATTTTCTGATGCTTTGACATCCTGGGGCTGTGCTGACCATGGAGGGGCTGCCCCTCCCAGGGCCAGTCAATTCCTAGGGACAGTAAAGAGCTTGTTTTTTTAAACATGATTTCCTAATATAAACTAACCAATCCAGAGCCCACATATCCTCACCTCCTCTATGGGGCTCTCACACTCAGAGCCATGATTCAGCACCTAATGACCCAGAACCAGGTACCAGACAGCTTGGGAGTCCTGAAGTTCTTTAAATCAGCCAATCCCAAGCTTGGTTACCCTGTCTCTCTTGTTCCTTCCCGCAGAAACCACAATGAAAGCTCTTGCCCACCCCCAGCCTCCTGACTGACCATGGGGCTTCCCTGTGTGCTCTCCCCCACCCTCATGGTATGGCTTGCTTCCTGCTCCTGGGATCTTGATGTACCTTTTCAATGGCAATTGTTCCTTGATCAGTTAAGCCTCCCCATGTGTGAATAATAAAGCTTGAATTTTACAACAGCCACAAGACCAGGACACCCTGATTCTTTGGCTTTTCAGACTGGAAGAGAAAGCCCATGCTCCTGGGGTTGATCTGCCCAACCCCTCCCACCCACACCTGTCCCTTTCTCTAGCATGAGAGTGTTCCCATGGCAACCAAGTGATACTGGCCAATCCCCTTCTCCAACAGGTGGGCTCCATTAAGAATGGAAGAATGGAGAGGGGATGCGTGGCTTGTTTCTCTTAATTAAAAAGAAAATATATCACCTTAGTTTCATCTACATTGAAAGACATTCCAGGAGAGATTGTAGCTATCCCATTCTCCCATCTCTAACACAAAGACTGTTTTCTTTCCTTCAGGAGCCATGTGTGTACTTATTGGTTCAATGGACATTTCCATTTTCCTCCACTACAATCACTGTGCACAGTTGTATGTGATGGCCATGGAGAGAGTGGGTGGTGACCATGCAGTTAGCACCCCATTGAGGTCTTTCCCTTGGATCTCCCTGGTCTCTTGGCTGGTGGTTTTTGATGGCTTAGTTAGTGTTGTCATGGAGAGGAGCAGGGTGGATGCTTCTTACCCACAGCTGTTGAGTACAGTGGGGCAGCCAGAGCATGGAGGGATGTCCAGAAACAGGACCAGGTCCAAACATGACATAATTGAGCATGATCTGAGGGAGAGGGCTGAGTTTAGAAGCCAAGTCACTGTGGGTGGCAGAGGTGACTGCCAGGCTGGGCAGGAGCCCATGACCAGCTGATCCTGGATTATATTTGGCTGCTGCTGGCCAGGACAGCAAGGGCACTGGTACATCGTGGGCAGATGCACCATACATTGCCTAAGTGGTCCTGGCATTGGCATATTGAGGGTTCTCATTCTGGAGGCATTATTTAAAGATGTCTCAATAAAGAACAAAGAGGGGAGGGGGAAGCTGTTATATAATAAGAGACTTAAGAGACACACAGTGACCAAACACAACGCATCACCCTTTTTTGCATCCCATTTCCAACAAGTAAACTCTAATAGCTTAAACATTAAAGTTATCTGAAGACATTTAGGAAAATTTGAACATGGGCTATGAAATATAAGACTTAAAAATTGTTTATTTGGTGGGTTTGATGATATTATGATTAGATTTTTAAAAAGTCCTTATCTGCTAGAGACACAAACGGAAGTATTTATGAACAAAATGAAATAGTCTGGGATTTGCTTTACTAAAAAAAGTATTTGTGTGCGAGTGTGTGTGAGCACCCAAGTGTGTTTGGGGGTGGGGTAAGGAGAGGAGATGAAACAGTATTGACTGTGAGCTGATAACTATTGAAACTGGGGATGACACATGGGCTCATTATCCTATTCTCTTTATGTACCTTTGTGTAGGTTTGACATTTTCTATAACAAAATGGTAAAAAGTGCTCCCACCAATATATTCTTGTTCATGGCTTTTTTCACTCCTTTTGCATTGCTTTCTATGGATGAATTCCCACGAGCGGTATTACTGGATCTAGGGCTTTGACATGTGCAGTCAAAATCACTCTTCAATAAGACAGTGCTGGTTTATGTGTCTGTGAGTGGGGGAGGGGTTGGGGTATGCGCACTCTTGCTGGACAGCCTTGCCAGCACTTATTTCAATTTTTAAAAATCCTTATCTGAGAATATGTTTATAAATTGAGAGAGAGAAAGAGAGAGAGAGAGAGCGCGTGCACACGCTCTCGACTGGGATCAAACTCTAAACCTAGGTGTGTGCCCCATGTGAGAATCAGACCTACAGCCTTCTGATGCATGGATGATGCTCCAACCAACGGAGCTACCTGGCCAGGGCAGCTTTTTTCGATTTTTACCTTTTTCTAATTCAATAGGTGTAAAGCTTTATTATTTTAATTATTTCATTTTTAGCTCTTTGATTACAAGGAAAGTGAGACATTTGATCCTGGTTAGCCACTAACTGCATTTCTTTCTGCCCCTGGTCCTTTGCAAACTTACCTATAGGATCTTTGATGTTAATATTTTCAATATCTGCCAAACTTCAACTACGTTTCCAAAGTCTGATCTTTAATTTATCTAAAGTTTAATGGAGTCTATGGTATAAAGAACGTATACTTTTTTTTTTTTCAAAATTGGTCTCCCAGTAACCCAGCATCATTTTGTAAATTACTTTTCCTTCCCCATCATTTGATCTTGATTATTGTGTGAATGATCAACTCCTCCTGTATCTGATGGGAGTTTGTTGCGAGGCCCTGTCTGAATTCT
The DNA here is from genome assembly GCA_004026665.1 of Murina feae. Classification (NCBI taxonomy): domain Eukaryota; kingdom Metazoa; phylum Chordata; class Mammalia; order Chiroptera; family Vespertilionidae; genus Murina; species Murina feae. The sequence continues at coordinate 8,578 of PVJC01030942.1, forward strand.
TACTGCAACCTCATCTCTATTTGGGGGCCAGCACCATGCACTCTGTCAGTAACTTTCACAGTACAGTATGTCCTGGCTTTACACTCAGGCCTGTCAGACCCTTTTCTGTTGTCTTCATCTCCTCATGATCCCCCATATCCTGGGCCTGTAGTTAGGAAACTCGGTCTGAATTCCAGTTTTGTCGCCAGCTGTGTGTCTTTAGACAGGTATGAAGGCACAATGTGTGACTTGACACCTAGGTGAAATGTCTGCACTTAATAGGTGCTTAGAACATGCTTGCACATCAGGTTTTAAAACTAGTCCCCAGGGGTAAGTGAACCTGCAACTTGGGTGAGCTTGGGAGAGTTGAGGGTATCTCCTCCATCTCCCTTGGCAATGCTTAGCCAGCCTGCAGAGCCAGGGCTTGGTACTGGTGTGACTCCTGGGCACCAAGGCACCTCATACCCATGTGAGACACAGCTGATCTTGGCCTTGTTTCCATGGTTACTTCCTCAGGATGGGGAGTACTCAAGCACTCTGCCAAGGAGGCTCTCCCCACATGGAGCATCATTTTGTCCCACATGAGGGACTATGTGTGTTCCTCCTGAATAGCTGGGGTGGGCCAAAGGGCGCAGGTGGGGAGTGTCACTGAAAGGGACCAGAGAACCAAGCTTGTCTGGCCAGGATCAGAGAGTGTGTCAATTCTTGTCTCCAAGAAGCAGGCACTGAGATGGCAGAAGTGGTAGTAGGGGCAGTGGGAGAGCCTTGGTCCGGGTGCAGGGCTGACACCTGGGAATGGAGAGGGAAGGAGGGAGGATAGGGAAGAAGAGCCTCAGACTGTAGTGTAGCCTGGAGACACCCTGAGCCCCAGAGCTTAGACTGCCCATGGGGCTCTGGGTTGGCTGGCGCAGCAACTCCAGTACCCTCTATGCCTCCACATGAAGCTACGTTGGATCCTGAAGGCACAGGAGCTGCAGACTGTCAGCCAACCACGTTCCTCCCAACAGGCCCTCTGCTGGAGGGAGCATGAGGTACCTCTTGCCCACCATGTGGCCTTCGAGGGTCCTGCCCCTCCCCATGCGTCCTGACATGGTGGGAGTTGGCATCAGAGTGTCATCCCATCCAGGCAGAGAAGCAGCATCACATCAAGCCCAGGGAGGACATGCCTCCTGGCACTTTCATTTCCATTCATGGAGAAGCTGGTGGCCACATTGATAGCTCCCAGGACACTGTTAGACGGAGGGCCCTGGGGCTGTGCTGGGAGGCTGAGCCTGAGAAAAAGAGGCTGTACCCTCCCAGTGTCTGCCTAGAGGGCAGGGGGAGGGACATGAGACATGCCCGTGTGTGGACAGCAAGGTGCTGTGTGCCCATACGGGGAGGATTTTGTGGGAGGTGCGAGTGAAGGGAGGTCTCCTGGGGCAAGAGCTAGGCTGTGAATGGTGGTAAAATTCATAGGGGAGGAGGCAGAGGAATGTGAAGCAGGATGCTCGAGAAAGGCCCTGTGTGGCCCTTGGTAGGAGATGGCTTGGTAGGAAGCGCAGAGCCAAAGAATGGAGAGTAGAACATTCAGGAGGTGGGAAGGTGCGGCGGGGAACTGTTCCAGAGGAATTGAGGGAGAGCGTTATTGAGCATTTGTTGTGTGCCTACTGCCAGCTGGTCGTGAAGAATAAAAACATCTTTTCTTGTGTGACTCCCTCTACTGGCCTCTGACTCACCTCGGATGGGTCCTGGTCCACTTTGCTCCAGCTGCATGGGCCTCTCTCTTCTGGAGTGCTCGGAGCCTTTGCATTTTCTGTTCCCTCTGCCCAGAACCCTTTTCCCATGTGATCTCCTGTTCATCCTTTAGGTTCTAGCTCCAAAATCTCCTCTTCGATCACCCTCTAAGGAACCTCACCCAATAGCCTCTATTATTACATCGCCTTTCTGGCTGCCTTCATTACATGTATCACAACCTCTAATTATCCCCATAATTTTTTTGGTTTACTTGTTTCTTGTCTGCCGCCCCCTCGCCCACCGCAGGTTTATCAGCTCTAAGAGGCCAGGGACTTAGTCTGGTCAATGACTTTACCCCAGCTCCAAGCCATGCCTGACATAGCAGGTGCCTCCCAAATCTTTGTGGAGAGAGTGAATCCATGGTGTCCTTAGATCCTTCCCTTGGAATAGAGTACTGCCCACTTAATTTTCCGTGAGAAAGCAGAGAGTCACTGTTCCATGACACAGTGCGGAGGGAATGTGGGTTTCCACAAGAGACGCTTTCTGACCAGGTAGCCTTGCACACGTCAACTGTTCCCTCTGGGCCCCCATTTGCTCACTAAATGAAGCAGAGAAAAGAACAGCCCCTCCCGGGATGGGGGCATGTGAGAGTGGGAAAGACAGCACCACTAAAAACATCTTACACAGGGCTCTAACAGGTACGCTCAGTGGTTAGAGCATCGGCTCCATGCACTGAAAGGTTACAGATTCAATTCCGGGTTGCAGGTTTGATTCTGGGCTGGTCGGGATATTTGCAATCAATGTCTCTCTCTCAACACACGGATGTTTCTCTCTTTTTTCCCCCACCCTCTCTCTCTCTCTCTTTCCCTCCCTTCCTTCCTTTCTCTAAAAATCAATGGGAGAAAATATCCTCATTGAGGATTAAAAAACATGCTACACAGGGCCAGCCCCCCTGCAAGCATCTTTCCTTCCTCCCCCAGGTCACGTCCAGGCCACAGATGTCCCAGTCATCCTGGCCCACAGTAGCTGCCCCTCTTACAAAAAGCTGCCGGCCTCTGCCCTGCGCTGGGAGGAGGCCTGAGCATGGCGCTCTTCCGTAGGGTGGGAGATGTGTGAGGGATTGATGGGACAACACTCACCATGAGCAGCAGTTCAATCCAGTCCCAGTGTGGCAAGAGGCTTCCTGCAGCCTGGCTAAGTGGGCCTGGAGCAGTGAGCAGCCTTGCAAATCTTCTAGCGTGTTTTCTGCATCTGGGACCTCCTCGCATGAGTCATTGGGGTAGGGAGCCAGGAAGCTGGGCAGTCAGCCGGCTGCTCATCAATTAAACTCCTCTCCATTTAATTAAGACATAAAGCATCACCCTGTGTGTCTGTGAGAAGGGCTAGACACCCTACTAAAGACATGGCAGCCACTGCAGCCACCCCCTGCTGCCCATATCAGATACCCGCCGGGCTGAGAGGCAGCCACAGAGTCACGCTGCCTGTTTCCTGCACAGGGTGCAGCATCGCTGATGTAGGCTGTTCACATGCTGGCTGTGACATGCAGCTCACTACCTATAGCCCTCTGCTGACTGCGGCGGGTCAGGCAGGCACAATGGCTAGCATGGTCTCTGGGGCTTGCTGCCTGGAGTTAGGCTACCTCAGTAATCTTGCCAATTCTAGAAGCTTTGACCCTCAGCTTCTCCATCTATGGGTGGAAGGACAAGTATCTGTGGGTTATTTGGAGGACTGACTTAATGTTCACAGGGCATTTGCTTAGAGCCCAGAATGTAAAAACTCTCTGCACTGGCAGCTGCAATGCCCTCCTGCCTCTCACACCCCTGTCTGCTGCCCCATTTTCACCCAGACAGTCCACTCCACCCGGCCTTCAACCTGTGAACACTGTGCCCGGGCCTCAATCACCTCTAGGCCACACATGAGAGGTCAGGTCCAACGTACCCTCTGGACTGGGCAGTCTGAGGATAAAGCCCAGTCCAGTTCACCTCCATGTCTCCACTGACCAGCATAAGCCCTTAGGTAGGCACAGGGACAGCAGGCTTCCTGAATGAATGAATGAATGAATGATTCCTTCTTGCACTATTTGGGGCTTCAGAGAGTAAGATAAAGAGGGATGATGTGCTAGAAAATTGCCTTTTTGCAAGACAGATCCGCTTAGAATTCCATTTCCCTCTGCAGGTCCTCTACATCTCTGAGCCTCGGTGTTCTCATTTGCAAAATGGTTGTCACATGGGCACCTGCTCTGATTCCATTTTTCACTTCTTCCTTATTTTGTGGGAGAAGCAGCTATTGTCTCCACACAGGTGAAAAAGCATCCTTTTCCAGGCTCCCTGGCAGCCGGGGGCAGCCACAGGACTGTGACCTGCCAGTGAAATGTTGGCAGGGTCTTCTGGGGACCCCGGGAAGTCAAGCTTGGCACTGACCCTCTTTCTCCACTTCCTGCCTTGAACTGGAATGTGATGTCAGAGGCCGCAGGCATCGGGACCAAAGCCAGGCTCCTGAGAACAGTGAGCCGGAGGTGGGACCTGCTGCCTCGGAACCCCTCCCTGCCTGACAACACACCTCTTTAGGTCCAAGCCTCTGCGGGTGGTGTCTTCTGTTTCTTAGAGCCGAGTGCATTTCTCATGAGTGCTGCGACGTCACCACACATGGAGCACACAGCACCCACGCCCTGCGTAGAGCAAGTGCTCCCCCAGCATGTGCTGGTTCACATCCAGGCAGGACCGCGGTCGTGCTGACTTGCATGGCAAAGCCTCACTCTATTGGAACTGGCCACAGAATGTACCTCAGCCATAGCCTCCCCTCCTGGACCAGGCAGAACCACCCGTGTGTACCCCTGGTCCCAGGAGGGGGAAAGCAAAGCCTGCTGCAGCAACAAGCAACCTTGGCCTATGAGCTGACCCTGGCAGATGGGCATGGCTTTGCCACGAGGAATACCCATCCAGGTGGAGGGGCCCTCGGAGGAAGCTCAGGGCAGCATCTCCTTTGACTGGCATGTGGTGCCTGGAGGGAAAGGACAGGCTGTGGGAGTCAGGTTGGCGTGGGAGCAACCTTAATGTCAGGCTTCATTCTGTAAATTGGCATCCCCCAACCTCCTGTCGCTGCATTTTTGGTTGGACCACATATGCTTTTATTTACTTCATATGTTTTTTTCAATTCTGTTCGTTTTTAAAAACTTAAACAACTGTGTCTGTAAATCCCCACAAAAAACTGAGAAGCCAGTTCCACTTGCCATCACAGAAAGGTGAGTGTAGTGCAAACACAAGGAACTACAATAGCAGCCAATGCTGGCTGCATTTCCAACCTGCCAAGGCCCTGGGCCTCATGCCTGCACTCTTTCTCTGTCAAAAAGGGAGATTAACACATGTTAGAAAGGTGTGAAAGACAGTTTAGAAGCAAACTGCGACTTTCTGAGGGATGCAATAAGTAGGATTAAGGAAAAGAATTAAAAGGGATTCGACGTCATCATGACAGGAGGCCTGACTATGCCAATTGTGGAGCGTGGCCAAGGGCAGTGCCTCTGAGGGACTGTAAAGCCTAGTAGGGTCCTAAGCAAAAAGAAAATGTACTCGGTGGGTTGACATGATTTGATGCATGTAGGGCAGTGAATTTCAACTGCTGTGCTGCAAAAATTTGTAAAACATTCAATACCTGACTCTTCGGCCAGGGGCACTGACCTCTTTTCCCTTAGATTGTCAAATTAAAAAATGACAACAACCAGTGCAATTGCTGTCTGGTATGAATGAATAAAAATTATACCTATTTCTTTGTCAGTTTGGCAAAAAATATGTAACATTTTTTGGTGTGCTGCAGAATTTTAGTAATTAGTTTATGACTGCCACGAGATGAAAAGTTTGGAAATTGCTGATGTGGGGCAAATGGGAGACACAAGGTCCTTCCAAAAGGGGGAGGATTCCATAGGGGAGTAGAAGCTGGGGTGGAGGACTTCCAAAGCAGTTTTCTGTCTCCTGCTATCTGATGGCGGCCTCTGCCTGGCCTGCTGGGTGTGGGGGTCTGTTGCACTTTGATTCCCCTTCTCCCTGGATGGGAGTTATCCTCAGATGGGCAGGAGGGCCTACAACATGGGTCACGGAAATGGAGAATGTGATGGGGAGAGGGCACTGGACAGATCCCAGCACTTTTGATCCTAGATTGCATTCTGAGGAGCAACCTCTCCCAGAAGCAATATTCTTCCAGCCTTCCCAATAGCAGGGCCACAGCGGAGCCACCAGGATGGAGATGGACAATGTGCTTCCACTTTTCAAAGGGTAGACTGGAGGGCTGGAGCCTGTGAGCTGGAGGAGGTCACCCAGGGAGAATTCTAGGATGGACCAGTACATGGAGAACACTTAAAAGCAAAAGGCTGGTCACCAGGAGTTCATGGGCTCAATGGGAAACCAGAATCATTTGCCACAAGTAGATGGTCCTCATCAAATACAGTGCCATTCACTAGGTACTAGTTCTAGTTGCTATCAGTCTCCGTTTACTGCACTTTTATGTCTTAAAAAGAGCTTTCTTTACTAAGAAGAGAAGAGACATTTTAAAGTAACAGCTAATATCATTAAGATTCTCATGGGCAATCAAGAATAAAACAGGGCTCTCAGTTTATGAATATTTATTTATTTACCTTTTATTGAGGTATAATTGACATATATTCATTTTGACATAATGATTCAATATTTGTATACATTGTAGAATGATCACCAGAATAAGTCTAGTTACCATCTGTCACCTATAATAGTGACAAAAAATTTTTCCATCTATGAGATCTTTTAAGATTTACTCTTTAAAACTTTCAAATATACAATGCATTATTATTAATAGTAGCCACTATGCTCTACATTATCTCCCCATGACTTATTTTAGTTTATAACTGGAAGTTTGTAACTTTTGAGTCTCTTCACCTATATTCCCACTCCCATCCCTGCTTCTGGATAAGCATTTTATCAACATTTATTTTGGGGTAAATTCTAGCTAATGCAATAGCACAAGAAACTGAAATAGGAGGTATAACTTCTATAAACAAGCAGACAAAAATGATCATTAATTAATGTGTGTACAATTAAGTTCCTCTGAATAAATAGAAATTTTATTGCAGTTTAAAGAGCTTCTGTACATAGCTGAATGAAAGATAATTATACCCAAGTAAATAGCTTTCCTATAAATAGAAGTTGCCAGTTTAAAAAAATTGTGATAGACACAGAGTGTGCCATCCAGAGGCCCCCTCCTACTCCTCTCCACAGACATACTGCTAAATCGCTGTAAAATAAATTAGAAATACTGGGATACTCCAGGAGGCATCTCCAACAAATAAGAATATTCTCTCAGCCCTAACCAGTTCGGCTCAGTGAATAGAGCATCAGCCTGCGGACTGAAAGGTCCCAGGTTTGATTCTGGTCAAGGGCATGCACCTTGGTTGTGGGCACATCCCCAGTGGGAGGTGTGCAGGAGGCAGCTGATCAATGTTTCTCTCTCATCGATGTTTCTAACTCTCTATCCCTCTCCTTTCCTCTCTGTAAAAAATCAATAAAATATATTAGAAAAAAAAAGAATATTCTCTCACATTCACATATACCATCATCTTACCTACAAAAAGATCAATTTCATGATATTATTCAATATTTACTTGAGTCCATATTTAAATTTGCATAAATGTCCTTAGAATATATTTCATAGCTTAAAATCTAGGATCAATCAATAATGATGCATTAGAGTTGTTTGCTGCATCTGTGGAGTAAGATGTAATTTTTTTATTCTCTTTTAAATCAATCTAAATGTGTCCCCCTTCTCACCCTCTACTGAAGAGTGGCATCCATACAGTAAAAAAGTATTAATATTAAATGTACAGATTAATGATGTTTTTATTGAGTTATAATTCATCCCTTTAGAGTGTGCAGTTCAAAGTTTTAAAGTGGAATCACCACTAATTCCATAACATTTTCATCACCCACCCCAAAAAGAAACCCCATTTCCATTAATAGTTATTCTCCATTCCCACTCCCCTCCCATCCCCCCCCCAGTCCCCGGCAATAACTAATCTGATTCTAGTCTCTTATGAATTTGCCTATTCTGGACATTTCATATAAATGCATGACTTCTGTCACTTAAGATAATATTTTCAAGCTTTGTCCATGTCATAGCATGTATTCGACCTTATTCCTTTGATGACACAATATTTTATTGTATAGATGTACCATATTTTGTTATCCATTTATTAGTTGATAGTCATTTGTGCTGTTTGGTTTTCTGGCTACTGTGAATAATGCTGCTATGAACATTCATGTACAAGTCTTTGTGTGGTCATGTTTTTATTTCTCTTGGGCGTAGACTACTAGGAGTGAAATTGTTAGGCCATATGGTAACTCTATGCTCTTTGTGGAAACTGTCTTCCACAGCAGCTACACCATTTTATACTGAAGCCAGCAATGTCTGAGGCCCCACTTTCTCCATGTTCTTAGCAGATCTAGTTAGTTATTGTCTTTTTTGTTATAGCCTTCCTAAGTTAGTATGAAGTGGTATCTCGTGTTTTCAGTTATAAAATCTTTCCAAATTTTATCATGTACAGGTTCTTATAGAATGAATTACAGAATTAAAATTATGGAAAATGTGAATTATATATTATGTTGTAGAATTTACAGAATAAAAGTGTAAAAAGAAATGAATCCAGAAATAAATTGTGCATGTCATAAAGCAGCAGTGAACAAAATCATTAGTGAAAGTGGTTAAATGTAAATAAGTGTTGATTTAGAAAAGTATATGTCAAGATCAAGCTAAGCCTCCAAAAATCAATAGGATATTAGGGATATATGAGGGAATAATACAAAAATGGTGCTAAGAATCTTGTTTTCCTGGAGGGAGAGTATAGCTATTGATTTATTAATTTAAAGTAAACAAACACAAATGCATAAAATTATTGAAAGCTAAATATTGACAGTTAATAAAGAAAACAGTTACTCAGAGGAAAATTCTTAGAATATTTCTCTTATCTTAATTTAGATTAAATATGGTGGACAAAAGGGCTTCAGACAGGTGTGACACACCTGCCTCCAGGGAAGCCACTCCTCCATCCTAATTGGGGACACTGTAAGTTAATCTTTCCCTTTATCACATGGGTTTTTACTTCTCACTAGACTTTTAGCTGTTTTAAGTTTCCTCACTTTTGAATTGTGCCTTTTAATCTTCTTGTCAAATTTGTCATTTCTAGAATACAACAAGAGTGCCAGCTTGTCTAATGCATCCTCCTAGACAGTGCAAAAATGGCCCTGAACCTATATGGGAAAACAGTTATACCACAGAGATGCCATAATAAATTGCTGGTGAAATAATAGACAATTACATAAGTGGTGCAGAGAAATTTATTTTTTAACATGAACATTTTAAAATGAATTCTCTATATCATACCATGTACAAAAATAAATTCTGAATGGATTAAATGTCTAAATTTGAAAAGCACATCCTATATAATAAAAGGGTAATATGCAAATTGACCCTAACAGCAGAAAGACTGGGAATGACTGGTCACTGTGACACACACTGACCACCAGGGGGCAGACGCTCAATGCAGGAGCTGCCCCTGGTGGTCAGTGCACTCCCACAGGTAGAGCTCTGCTCAGCCATAAGCCAGGCTAATGGCTGCCAGTACAGCGGTGGTGGTGGGAGCCTCTCCTGCTTCCTCAGCAGCGCTAAGGTTGTCCGACTGCAGCTTAGGCCTGCTCCCCGCTGGCAAGTGGACATCCCTCAAGGGCTCCCGGGCTGCCAGAGGGATGTCTGACTGCCAGCTTAGACCTGATGGCCCGTGTTGGACATCCTCCTGAGGGTTCCCAGACTGCAAGGGGGCATAGGCTGGGCTGAGGGACTGCTGCCTTCTCCCCCCACCCCTTCCGAGTGCACAAATTTTTGTGCACCAGGCCTCTAGTGTTTAATATTAGGGAAAAGAAATGAGAAAATATCTTTAATGATATTGGGGTAGGGAAGGACTTCTTGAACAACACATAAAGGATAAGATTAATTAACTGAATTGAAATTAAAGTAAGATTTCAAGCTGAAAAAATAATAAAGCTTTTAGATGATAAAAGACAACATCAACAAAGCAAATAGACATATGAGAGATGATGTTTGCAATGTTCATAACTAATGAAGAATTTGTATCTAGTTTATAAAAAGAACTTCTGCAAATCAGTAAGAATAAGTAGGGAAGTTTTTAGCTGTACTTCTTCAATAAATTTTCTGTCCATTTGTTTCTTCTTTTCCTGGTATGCCTATAATGTGAACATTAGTCCACTTGATGTTGTCTCATACGTCCTTTAAACTATCTTCACTTTTTTTTTCATTCTTTTTACTTTTTTGCTGCTCTGTGAGAGTTCCATTGCTCTGTCTTAAGAGTTCACTGATACTTTCTTCTGCTTCATCTAGTCTGTTGTTGAACACCTCAGGTGTATTTTTCAATTTAGTTATTGTATCCTTCAGTTCTGTCTTCTACTTGGTACTTTCTTATATTTTCTCTCTTTGTTGACTTCTTACTGTGTCATGCATTATTCTCCCCAGTTTGTGACCTTTACTTTAAACCCTTTAACAGGTAGATTACTTACCTCCATTTATTGAGGTGGGTGCCATCTTTATCCTTTTCATGCTCTTCCTCTAGCATGCTTACCACACCAGTATTTTCCAGAAGGGAACTTTTTACATATCTAGTGCCCTGTTTTTACATCTGTAATCCTGGAAGTTCCTCTTGATCACCTGGCTCTGTAGGCTAGGGGGCTTGCATTCATGGATCCCATGGGACTATAGCAAGTGGAGGGACAGTTCTTGGCAAACTACCTCCTCAAGGTACTGCACAGATATCAGACTGAAACACACTCCATCTTTCTGAAAAGGAGGCCTATTTGCTTATTCAGGAATGTTGACCTGAGAGGCAGGCTTCTGGTCTGGGACACTCCTAGAGACCTACAGAGGTGCTCTCATAGAACAGAGGCAGGTGAATTATACTTTGTGTGCTCTCTCTCTGTCTCACTCCAACTTACCAGTATCTTCCAGGAAAGAGCTAACACCTTTATCTGATACCCCGATTTTTGCAGCTGCTGCCAGAGTACACCTCTATCACACTGGGTTCTGGTGCCAGCAGGGCTTACACTCACAGCTCCCACGGGACTGTAACACAGAAGGAGATCTTAAACAGCTACCACGCCCAGGGCACAGCAAGAGCAAGATCCAGGAAGTCAGTCTTTCTGTAAGAGAGTCCTATAATGTTATCATCACAGCTGGAGCCTGAGGAGCAGACTTCTAATCAAACACACATTTAAGGGCCGGCTATACATCTTCCCAGAGACCTGGCCAGGTGGGCACTCTGTTCACACTCTCCCTCTGTTGTGCTTGCTCCAGAGCATAGACATCTTTGGGAGGGGAGCACTACATGTGCCTGTTGTCGTGGTTTGGGGGGCAGCTGCTGCCCAGGGTCCACCCCTTGACTACCTGGCTCTGGAGGCCAGAGCGGCTGGTGTTCCCAGGCCCCATGGACTGGTCACAAACAGGGAGACAGTTTAGAAGAACAGACAAGAGCACTGAACAGACAGCAAACACACCTCCAGTGCTTCTGTAAGAGGCCTCTTTGCTTGTCTGGGATCTTCAGCCTGAGGGCAGGCTTCATTTGGAAGCCTATGGAGGAGCTTTCAGGAAACATGGGACATGGAATGTCATCTTTGTACTTTCTGCCTCACCACAGCTTGCATGTATCTCCCAGAAAGGAGCTTATACACTCCTCTGGAGCCCCAGTTTTTGTAACTATTCTCCATCAGATGCTTCCAGATCATCTGGTCTGATAACCAGCAGGGCTTACACTTGTAGTCCCACAGGCTATAGTTATTTACATGTTTGAAGGCTGCTATCTGGGGGTCTGCCTTCCAATCAGCCTGAATTTAAGTGTTGACTAAGGTCCTCCATTTTGAGTCACTCATAAGTCTTGGCACACCATCAATAACTCGAAGGTATTAAAAATAAAATAGGCTGCTTGGGCAGTCACAAAAGTTTGACAGATAACCAAGAGCTAAGGCAAGGTTGAACAATAAGGTTCATCTCCGACATGAGGCCATTCCTTCAAGGCTGTTCTATCTGATACATAGAAACAATCACAGAGAGTCAAGCAAAGTGAAGCAGCATAACATACATTCTTCTCAGGTGTACATTCTTCTCAAGTGTACATGGAACATTCTCCAGGGCTGATCATATGTTAGGCCACAAAACAAGTTTTAATGAATTTAAGACACTGAAATCATATTATGTATATTTTCTAATCACAATGGTATGAAACTAGAAATTATAAGATTATGTTATTAAAGAACTAGAAAATTTACAGATATATGGAGATTAAAGAACATGCTACTAATGAATGGGTCAACAAAGAAATCAAAAGAGAACTCAAAAAAACACCTCAGGGCAAATAAAAATGGAAGTACAGAATTTATGGGGCATAGCAAGAGCAGTTCTATGAGGGAAGTTTATAGTAATAAATGCCTACCTCAAGACAAGAAAAACCTCAAATAAGCAACCTAACTTTATACCTTAAGCAACAAGAAAAAGAACAAATGAAGCCCAAAGTTAGTAGAAGAAAGGAAATACCAAAGATCAGAGTCAAAATAAATGAAAG
>PVJC01030943.1:0-20894 GCA_004026665.1 Murina feae
TCAAAAAAATTAAAATAAAACAGTATAATCAACAATCAAGCAAACAACATCTTTGTGACAGAGAGATAGAGATAGAGATAGAGATAGAGATAGAGAGAGAGAGAGAGAGAGAGAGAGAGAGAGGAGACATAAGAGAAAAATATGAATAGTGTAGAAGGAGAAGAGTGAGATGAGTATGGACTCAGAGCATGGGATTGGAAATTAGATATAAGAGTATGGTGAAATTTTCAGAGAGAGGTAAAAAGAGGGTGTAGGGATAGTTTAAAGCAGGAATGGGGAAGAGAAATTAGACAGGAACCGGAGAAAGTTGAGGAAGAGAGTGTTGGTATAAAGGAAGATTGAGATTGAATAAAGTGATGCTCAAAGGAGAAATGAAAATAGAACGTGGAACGCGAATCACAAAATAAATTAAGGAGAAAATAAAATTAAACTGAAAAAGGTAAAATAGTAGTAGTAATAATATTGCTTAAAAATAAAATCATAATAATTAAAAAAGTAAACACAAGTGAGGAAAAAAAAAGAGAAAGAAAACAACTTAGTTTCTTCGGTAAAAGGTGAAAAAATAAAAATAAAAATGTACAGTAATGAGGGTCATTCACTTTCTCTTCTCTTCGGATTGACTCTCTTTTGTTCTGTATGGTGTTTAGGGGAGGATTGAAGTTACCTGTGATACACTGCTCTTCCGTGTTGTGGATCACAGTCCTAATATTAAAGCCGGCAGTATTTCTTTGTTTCCAGACTGCCTGTTTACAGAATGGTCAGTTTGTTGTTCAGCCTCTGGGTGGCAGTATTCCTGGGATGCCCTTCAGGACTCCATGTCCTCTCTAGCCATTATGTATACCTCCTTTTCCTTACAGCACACAATACTTGCTAGGGGGAGTGGTCTGCCCCAAAGCTGGTTGTTTGGTGCTCTCTCCCTGATCTGATCACCAGGTTCCACAAAAAAAGAATGTTCCCCTGCAGTCTCTGTCAGTGACCCCAACTGGATGCTCCTGTGTGATGAGCTCAACAGTCTAAAGCGAGGATTTAAGGAGAGAAGCAATAAAAAAAAATCCCAGTCGCTTCTGTGCTTCCTCTCTGCCCTGGAGTTAGCAGCGTGGACACTGGCAGTGTCCAAGGCTGCCATCTGGCACCCAATCGAGCTATGGGTCAATTTTTTCAGAATTCCTTTCTTCCAGCAGCCCCACGGGTCCCCCCCCCCCTCGTGGATATTGCTGGCTCCAGGGAGGGCATAGGGGCTTGAGGGGTGCAGATTTCCCCTGAGCGCCTGCTCGCGTGCCTGTACATGCGCACACACTCTCGGTCGTCTCTCATATGGAACAAATCACAACTTTATCTCAAGAAATTCCAACTTTCTCCAGGGAGGGCGGGCAGCACCTCTGAGTCTGCGTCTCCATTGGCTTTGGTGCTCCAGGAATCCTGGCTGGTCCCAAGGCACCTCTGTTGCAGGACTCCTAGATGTGTCTGCTTGTGATGCTAGTCACTCTTCCCCTTGGGATGGTGAGGACTCCCCCACAGAGCCACCGCTCCAGGATAAATCTCAGTGCCAAGCAGTTACCCTGTGCTCTCTCGCAGACCCCAGGCTAAAAGTCACTACCAGCTGAATCTCCTGGGCCAATTCGGGTTGGGTGTCACTTTCTTCAGCAGGAAATTTGGTTCGCTCCCGAAGAAGATGCAGGACCTGTGCCTCTATACGGCCGCCATTTCCCAGAGTCTACAGCTCTCCAAAAATATATATTTTTTAAAAAGACAAATGAAAGAGCTGGGATGTAGATCAGAATGTTGCAGGAGCCGTCCTAGCTGGTTTGCTCGGTGGATAGAGTATTGACTTCAGACTAAAGGGTTTCAGGTTGGTCTCAGGTCAAGGTCACATACCTTGGTTGCAGGCTCAATCTCCAGGCTGATTGGGGCATGTGCTGGAGGCGACCAAGTGATGGTTCCCTCTCTGTGTCTTTCCCTCTTCCTCCCTAAAAGCCAGTGGGAAGACAAGCTGGTTTGGCTTATTGGATAGAGCATCAGCCTGCAAACGCTCCGGCCCCTCACGGAGCCGCCTCCACACCTGCCACACCTGCACCCCCAGTGACAAGGCATTTCCATGAGTTTTCTGTTTTCAAGTTTTCTGATGCTTTGCAGTGAATTCCTATAGGGTTTCTAAAACTGGGGTATAATGTGCTTTCTGCATTTCATTAGGCGTTGTCTCACGGATTTACCTGAATTGAACAGACACCTTTCCATATTATGCTCAAATTGAGCTGTGATGTACACTTGGTTTCCAATGGTCACTCCATTTCGTGCTCATTTCAGTGAATTCTCAGTGTTTGGTCACACTGCCATGGGGTGCTGACTGGTCTATTTTAGGTATTTTCCCTGTATTGTACAAAAGAAATTTCAATACGCGTCCCTCACACTTTGATGTGATTTCCCTGCATCCTAACTACTTTCTCCAAGACACTGTTCCTAGTAACAGAATTCCCAGAAGTTTCTAAGATTGTAGTGTAGTGTGCTCTCTGCTGATTGCCACATACTTCTCACATCATGTGCACACCATTCTGCGCTCTTTGTGGGTCTTGACAATTGATTGGCAGCAGTTTTCCTCATGTTTATTACATTTACTTTAAGTTCAAGTGAATTCTCAGGGCTTCCAACCCTGTGCTAAGGTGCGATCACTCCTCTATGTAAGGCATTTCCCCTTATTGTATAAACACATTTCTACAAGTTTCCTCATGTTCCAAAACGATTTTCATTTGTTTGGAAACTATAGGGTTGAAGTAACTGCTTCTTTTCAAGCATCTCCTCCAGGTTTCTAACACTGTTCTGTGGTGTGCTCACTGTTCAAATTCAGAGTTCCCGAAATGCTACAAACACCTTTCTGCACTCTGCTCAAAGTGAGATGTGATTTGCACTATTTTGCCTAGGCTTTTGCTCAGTTTCGTGCTCCTTTCAGTTAGTTCTCAGTGTGTTCCCACATTCCTTTAGTGTGCTTGCAGCTCTGTTTCAGAGTTTATCCCGCAGTGTACAAGAATCTTTCTATATTCTTTCCTGGATTGACAAGGGATTTCTTTGTTGTCCAGTTTTCTGTAGGTTTTATAAAACTGGGGTATAATGTGCTTTCTGCATTTTACCCAGAGTTGTCTCTCATTGCACCTGCACCTTTCTTGCACTCTTCCCTAATGGTTCCAAGTGATTGCCAACTGTTTATTCCAGTTCAGTTTGGCTTCCCAGTGAATCCTCAGGAGTGTCTAAAAGTGTGCTTTGGTGTGATTACTCCCCTACGGAAGGTATTTCCATTGTGTGTAAACATTGCTCTACCCTGTTTTCTCCCATTGTGAAGTAATTTTCTCCTGTGTTCAAATGATTCAGTCCAGTTTATTGTTGCAGTACAGTGAATTCAAAGTTTCAAGATAATGTGCTTACTACGCTTAAGCACGGCATTCCCATATTGTCAAACACCTTTCTGTTGTCATTCCTCAAGTTCCACAGTGATCTTCACTTGTTTTAATACTACTTGGAATAAGGACTGCTTCTTTCAGGGCCTTTTAGTTGTTTCAAAAACTCTGGTATAGTGTACTTACTGCTCTATGCCACTGAATTGCTGATATTGTACTCAAAATTCTCTACACTTTTCTTTACAGTGAGCGAGCACTGATTTGCCTTGTTCTCTATTTCGCTCACTTTCACCAGGCTCCTCAGTGAAGTCTCAGTGGTTTGTCTCACTGCTGGAGTGTGCTTACTACTGCAATTCAGCAGCTTACTGTTGCAATTCAGGTCTGCACCCGCATGGTACAAAAAGGTTTCTATCTTCTTTCCTAACATTGAGAAGTATTTCCTGACTAGTCAGTCTACTTTATCACTCCTGTGCTATGATTTGCCTTTGGTTTCTAAAACTGTGGTATAGTGCGCTCTCTGTACATTGCCATGGATTTCGCTAATTCTGCAGACATCTTTCTGCACTGTAACATGATTATTGGAAGTGAGTTCCAACAGTCATCCCAGTGTTTATTATATCATCTTTTTAATTTCGCACCCGAGCGAACTCTCAGGGCTTCTGAGCCTGAACTCTGCTTTTATTAATTGCTCCATGTAAGGCATTTCCATACTTTGCAGGAACATATTTCTGCACTCTTTCCTCACATAGCAAAGTGATTTTCTCCCATCTCAGATTCTTGAATTCAGAGTGTTTCCAACAGTGGGCTTTAAGATGCTAACAGCTCTGAAGCACTGATTTTCCCTCATTCTCAAGAACCTTTCTACACTCTTTCCCCATGTTCCCAAGTGATTTTCACTGGTTTGCATTTGGTATAAATGTCTACTTCTTTTCAAGGAGTTCCCAGTTGTTTTCAACACTGTGTTGAGGCACAGTTGTATGCTTCCTGTTGTTTGTCAGGCAATAACACAAATCGCATAAACAACTTTCTGCCCTCTTACCTCCCAGTGAGAAGGAAGTGATTTACACTGGTCTTCTATATCAGTGTCCTGTTGCTTTTGAGAGCATCCTCGGAAGATTTTCAGACTGCTCGAGAGCACTTACTGCTGTATTTCAGGTTTTTTTCCCACACATTACGAAAGCCTTGCTGTACTCTTTCCTGACACTGAGAAATCATTTACATGAGTTACCTCACTAGTTTGTGCAATGCACTGCTTCCTTTCAGTGATTTCCTATAGCGTTGCTATGACTCTGCTACAGTATGCTTTGTGTACTTGACCAGGGATTTTTTCACATAGTACACTTCTCTTTCTTGCACTCTTCCCTGATTGTTAGTAGGGATTCCCAACTCTTTATTACAGTTGAGATCTACTTTCAAGTGAGTCCTCCCGAGTTCTTAACCCTGTGCTATGGTGTAGCTACTGCGCTTTGTAAGGCATTTACCCTCATTGAATCAACACATTCCTACATCTTTCCTCATGTTCCAAAATCACCTTCACTTGTTTTCCAACTATGTAGTATGAGTGACTGCTTCTTTTCAAGCATTTCCTAGTGATTTCAGACACTGTGCTGTGGTGTGCTCACGGCTCTACTGCAGGGATTTACCTGAATTGAACAGACACCTTTCCACACTATATGAAAACTGAGCTGTGATACACACTTGGTTTCCAATGTTCACTCCGTTTCGTGCTCATTACTGTGAATTCTCAGTGTTTCATCACACATCATGGTTTGCTTACTGCTCTATTTTAGGTATTTTCCCTGTATTGTACAAGAGAACTTTCCATAAGCCTCCCTCACACTCTGAAGGCATTTACCTGCATCCTATCTACTCTTTCCTGGGCACTGCTCCTAGTGACAGAATTCCCAGATATTTCTAATATTGTAGTATAGTGTGCTCTCTGCTGGTTGCCACATACTTCTCACATTATGCACACACCATTCTGCACTCTTTCGGGGTCTTGACAAGTGATTGTCAACAGTTTTCCTCATGCTTATTACGTTTACATTTGTTTCAAGTGCATTCTCAGGGCTTCCAAATCTGTGCTAAGGTGTGATTACGCCTCTATGTAAGGCATTTCCCCTTATCCTATAAACACATTTCCATATGTTTCCTCTTGTTACAAAAATGATTTTTACTTGTTTGGAAACTGTAGGGTGGAAATAACTGCTTCTTTTCAAGCATCTCCTCCTGGTTTCTAACACTGTGCTGTGATGTGCTTACTGCTCTATTGCAGAGACTTACCGAAATGGTACAAACACCTTTCTGCATCTGCTCAAAGTGAAATGTGATTTGCAGTAGTCTGTCAAAGCTTTTGCTCAGTTTTGTGCTCCTCTCAGTTAGTTCTCTCTGTGTTCTCACATTCCTATAGTGTGCATGTAGCTCTGTTTCAGGGTTTTTCCCGCAGTGTACAAGAACCTTTCTATATTCTTTCCTCGCAGTGACATGGCATTTCCATGAGTTTTCTATGTTGTCCAGTTTTCTGCTGCTCTGCAGTGATTTCCTATAGGATTTCTAATACTAAGGTACAATGTGCTTTCTGCATTTAACAAGGCGTTGTCTGACGTTGCACCCTCACCTCTCTTACAATCTTGCATGATGTTTCCAAGTGATTTCCAACTATTTATTCCAGTTCTGTTTGGCTTTCCAGTGAATCCTCAGGGGTTTCTAACAGTGTGCTTTGGAGTATTTCCTGCCCTCTGGAAGGGATTTCCACTGTGTGAATTCATTTCTCTAACCTCTTTGCTTTCATTGTGAAGCGATTTTCTTCTGTGAGCAAACCATTCAGTCCAGTTTACTGTTTCCTGACAGTGAATACCAAGTGTCAAGATAATGTGCTTACTGCGCTTAAGCACTGCATTCCCCACAATGTAAAATGACTTTCTCTTCTCTTTCCTCAAGTTCCCCAGTGATCTTCACTTGTTTTAGTAGTACTTGAAATAAGGACTGCTTCTTTCAGGGCCTTCTTAGTTGTTTCCAGAACTCTGATATAGTGCACCAACTGCTCTATGCCAGTGATTTGCTCACACTGTACTCAAACACTCTACACTTTTCCTTACAGTGAGCTAGCACTGATTTGCCTTGTTCTTCATTTCACTCACTTTCAAGGGGCTCTTCAGTGAATTCTCAGTGGTTTGCCTCACTGCCAGAGTGTGCTTTCAGCTGCAATTCAGCAGCTTACTGCTGCAATTCAGGTCTGTACCTGCATGGTACAAAATATTTTCTATCCTCTTTCCTCACATTGAGAAGTATTTCCTGACTAGTCAGTCTACTTTATCAGTCCTGTTCTGAGATTTCGCATTGGTTTCCAAAACTGAGGTATAATGCTCTCTCTGCAATTTGCCATTGGTTTCTAGAATTCTGCAAACATCCTTCTGCATTGGTACCCGATTATTAGAAGTTATTTCCAACAGCCATCCCAGTGTTTATTCTATCATCTTTTCAATTTCGCTCCCGAGAAAATCTCAGGGGTTCGAAGCCTGAGCTCTGCTGCTATTAACTGCTCCATGTAAGGCATTTCCACCCTTTGCATGAATATATTTCTACACTCTTTCCTCCCATAGCAAAATGATTTTCTCATGTTTCAGATTCGTGATTTCAGAGTGTTTCTGACAATGTGCTGTAAGGTGCTAACTGCTCTTAAGCACTGATTTTCCCTCATTGTCATGCAAATTTCTACACTCTTTCCCCATGTTCCCAAGTGATTTTCACAGGTTTGCACATCATTTGGTATAAATGACTACTTCTTTTAAAGGAGTTCCCAGTTGTTTTCAACACTGTGTTGAGGCACAGAGTGTCCTTCCTACTGTATGTCAGGTATTACACCGGATTGCATAAACAGCATTCTATGCTATTACCTCATAGTGAGTAGGAAGTGAATGACACTTGTCTTCTTTTTCAGTGTTCTGTTGCTTTTGAGATCATCCTCCGTGGTTTCTCCAACTGCTCAAGAGTGCTTACGACTGTATTTCATGTTTTTTTTCTCCAGATTACCAAAGCCTTGCTATACTCTTTCCTTACACTGAGAAATCATTTCCATGAGTTACCTCTCTAGTTTTTTCAATGCACTGCTGCCTTTCATTGATTTCCTATAGGGTGGCTACAACTGTGCTACCGAGTGCTTTGTGTACTTGACCATGAATTTTCTCATATGGTACACTCCTCTTTCTTGCACTCTTTCCTGATTTTTACTATGGATTCCCAATGCTTTGTTACCTTTGAGATCTGCTTTCAAGTGAGTCCTCCAAAGTTCCTAACACTGTGCTATGGTGTGGCTCCTGGGCTATGTAAGGCATTTCCCCTCATTGTATAAATATATTCCAACATCTTTCCTTATGTTCCAAAATCACCTTCACTTGTTTTCTAACTATGTGATATGAGTGACTGCTTCTTTTCACTCATTTCCTAGTGGTTTCTGACACTGTGCTGTGGTGTACTCTCTGCTCTACTACAGGGATTTACCCGAATTGAACAGACGCCTTTTCACACTATGCACACAGCGAGCTATGATCACTTGGTTTCCAATGGTCACTCTGTTTCGTGCTCATTTCAGTGAATTCTCAGTGTTTCCTCACAGTGCCATCTTGTGCTTACTGCTGTAATTTAGGTGTTCTCCCCGTATTGTTCAAGAGAACTTTCCATACACCTACCTCACATTGTGAAGTGATTTCCCTGCAGCCTAACTACCTTCTCCAGGGTACTGTTCCTAGTGACAAAATTTCCAGCAGTTTCTAAGGTTGTAGTGTAGTTTGCTTTCTGCTGGTTGCCACACACTTCTCAAATCAAGCGCAAACCATTTTGCACTCTTTTGGGATCTTGACAAGGATTGCCAGCAGTTTTCCTCATGTTTATTACATTTACATTTGTTTGAAATAAATTCTCAGGGCTTCTAACCCTGTGCTAAGGTGTGATCACTCCTCTATGTAAGGCATTTCCCCTTATTGAATAAACACTTTTCTACATGTTTGCTCATGTTCCAAAATGATATTCACTTGTTTGGAAACTATAGGGTGGTAGTAACGGCCTCTTTTCAAGCATCACCTCCTGGTTTCTAACACTGTGCTGTGGTGTGCTTACTGGTCAATTTCAGAGACTTACCGAAATGGGACAAACACCTTTCTCACCTCTGCTCAAAGTCAGATGTGATTTGTACTACTTTGCCAAGGCTTTTGCTCAGATTCATGCTCCCCTCATTTAGACCTCAGTGTGTTCTCTATTTCCTATAGTGTGCTTGTAGCTCTATTTCAGGGTTTTTCCTGCAGCGTACAAGAACCTTTCTATATTCTTTCCTCACAGTGACATGGCATTTCCATGAGTTTTTTATGTTGTCCAGTTTTCTGCTGCTTTGCAGTGATTTCCTATAGGGTTTCTAAAACGGGGTATAATATGCTTTCTGCATTTTACCTGGCATTGTCTCAAATTGCATCCACACCTTTCTTCAACTCTTGCCTGATGTTTCCAAGTGATTTCCAACCGTTTATTCCAGTTCACTTTGGCTTTGAAGTGACTATTCGGGAGTTTCTATCACTGTGCTTTGGTGTGATTACTGCCCTATGGAAAGCATTTCCACTGTGTGTAAACATTTCTCTACCCTCTTTTCTCCCATTGTGAAGTGATTTTCTCCTGTGTTCCATACATTCATTCCAGTTTACTGTTGCCATACAGTGAATTCAAGGTTTCAAGATAATGTGCTTACTGCGCTTACGCACTGCGTTCCTCACATTATCAAACACGTTTCTCTTCTCTTTCCTCGACTTCCACAGTGATCTTCACTTGTTTTCATACTACTTGGAATAAGGACTGCTTCTTTCAGTGCCTTCTTAGTTGTTTCCAAAACTCTGGTATAGTGTACATACTGCTCTATGCCAGTGATTTTCTCACATTGTACTCAAAATTCTCTACACTTCTCCTTACAGTGATCGAGAACTGATTTGCCTTGTTCTCCATTTCACGCACTTTCACGAGGCTCTTCAGTAAAGTCTCAGTGGTTTGTCTCACTGGCGGAGTGTGCTTACTGCTGCAATTCAGGACTTTACCTGTATGGTATAAAACGGTTTCTATCCTCTTTCTTCACATTGAGAAGTATTTCCTGACTTGTCAGTCTATTTTATCACTTCTGTTCTATGATTTAATATTGGTTTCTAAAACTGTGATATAGTGTGCTCTCTGCACTTTACCATGGATTTCTCAAATTCTGCAAACATTCTTCCGCACTGTTATCTGATTATTAGAAGTGATTTCCAACAGTCACCCCACTGTTTATTATTTCTTTTTTTTTATAATTTCGCACCCCAGCGAACTCTCAGGGGTTCTGAGCCTGAGCTCTGCTGCTATTAACTGCTCCATGTAAGGCATTTCCACCCTTTGCATGAACATATTTCTGCACTCTTTCCTCCCATAGCAAAGTGATTTTCTCCCGTTTCAAATTAGTGAATTTAGAGTGTTTCCGACAGTGTGCTCTAACGTGATAACTTCTCTTTAGCACCGATTTTCCCTCATTGTCAAGCACCTTTCTACCCTCTTTCCCCATGTTCCCAAGTGATTTTCACTGGTTTTCACACCATTTGGTATAAATGACTACTTCTTTTCAAGGAGTTCCCAGTTGTTTTCAAACCTGAGTTTAGACACAGATTGTGCTTCCTGTTGTATGTCAGGCATTAGCCAGGATTGCATAAACACTTTTCTAAGCTCTTATCTCGCAGTGAGAAGGAAGTGATTGACACTTGTCTTCTATGTCAGTGTCCTGTTGCTTTTGAGAGAATCCTTGGTGGTTTCTCAAACTGCTGGAGAGCACTTACTGCTGTATTTCATTGTTTTTTCCAGCAGATTACCAAAGCCTTGATGTACACTTTCTTTACAGTGAGATATCATTTCCATGAGTTACCTCACTAGTTTCTGCAATGCACTGCTGCCTTTCAGTGATTTCCTGAAATCATAGTCACAGAGTGGCTATGACTGTGCTACAGTGTCCTTTGTGTATTTGACCAGGGATTTTCTCACATGGTTCACTGCTTTTTCTTGCACTCTTTCCTGATTGTTACTAGGGATTCCGAACTCTTTATTAATGTTGAGATCTGCTTCCAAGATAGTCCTCCTAGGTTCCTAACACTGTGCTATGTATGGCATTTCCCCTCATGGTATATACACATTTCTACATCTTTCCTCGTGTTCCAAAATCACCTTCACTTGTTTTCCAACTATGTGGTATGAGTGACTGCTTCTTTTCATGCATTTCCTAGTGGTTTCTGACACTGTGCTATGGTTTGCTCACTGCTCTACTGCAAGTATTTACGCGAATTGATCAAACACATTTCCACACTATGCGCAAAGTGAGCTGTGATGTACACTTGGATTCCAATGTTCACTTCGTTTCCTGCTCATTTGAGTAAATTCTCAGTGTTTCATCACACTGCCATGGTCTGCTTACTGCTCTCTTTTAGGTATTTTCCCCGGATTTTACAAGAGAACTTACCATATGCCTCCCTCACACTGTGAAGGCATTTCCATGCAGCCTAACTACTTTCTCCAGGGCACTGTTCCTAGTGACAGAATTCCCAGTAGTTTCTAAGATTGTAGTGTAGTGTTCTGTCTGCTGGTTGCCATACACTTCTCTCATCATGCGCACACTATTCTGCACTCTTTCGGGGTCTTGACAAGTGATTGCCAGCATATTTCCTCATGTTTATTACGTTTACTTCTATTTCCCGTGAATTCTCAGGGCTTCTAACCCTGTGCTAAGGTGTGATCACTCCTCTGTGTAAGGCATTTCACCTTATTGTATAAACACATTTCCACATGTTTCCTCATGTTCAAAATGATTTTCACTTGTTTGGAAACTATTCGATGGAAGTAACTGCTTCTTTTCAAGCATCTCCTGCTGATTTCTAACACTGAGCTTTGGTGTGCTTACTGCTCAATTTCAGAGACTTACTGAAATGGTACAAACCTTTCTGCAATCTGCTCAAAGTGAGATGTGATTGGCACTATTTTGCCAAAGCTTTTGGTCAGTTTTATCCTCCTCTCAGTTATTTCTCGGTGTGTTCTCACATTCCTATAGTGTGCTTGTACATCTCTTTCAGGGTTTTTCCAGCAATGTACAAGAACCTTTCTATATTCTTTCCTCGCAGAGACAAGGCATTTGCATGAGTTTTCTATGTTGTCCAGTTTTCTGCTGCTTTGCAGTGATTTCCTATAGGGTTTCTAAAACTGGGGTATAATGTACTTTCTGCATTTTACAAGGTGTTCTCTCACGTGACACCCACAAGTTTCTTGCACTCTTGCCTGATGTTTCCAAGTGATTTCCAACTGTTTATTCCAGTTCAGTTTGGCTTTCCAGTGACTTCTCAGGAGTTTCTAACTGTGTGCTTTGGTGTGATTACTGCCCTATGGAAGGTATTTACACTGTGTAAACATTTCTCTACCATTTTTTTCTCCCATTGTGATGCGATTTTCTCCTGTGTTCAAATGATTCAGTCCAGTATACTTTTGCCTTACAGTGAAATCAAAGTTTCATAATAATGTGCTTACTGCGCTTAAGCACTGCATTCCCCACATTGTCAAAAGCCTTTCCCTTCTCTTTCCTCAAGTTCCACAGTGATGTTCACTTGATTTCATACTACTTGGAATAAGGACTGCTTCTTTGAGGGCCTTGTTAGTTGTTCCAAAACTCTGGTATCGTGCACTTACTGCTCTATGCCAGTGATTTGCTCACATTGTGCTCCAAACTCCCTACACTTTACCTTACAATCACTCTGCCCTGATTTGCCTTGTTCTCCATTTCACTCACTTTTACGGAGCTATTCAGTGAAGTCCTAGTGGTTCTTCTCACTTCCGGAGTGTGCTTATTGCTGCAATTCAGCAGCTTACTGCTGCAATTCCGGTCTGTACCCGCATGGTACAAAAAGGTTTCTATCCTCATTCCTCACATTGAGAAGTATTTCCTGACTAGTCAGTCTACTTTATTACTCCTCTTCTGTGATTTCCCATTGTTTTCTAAAACTGGTGTAGTGCGCGCTCTGCAGATTTCCATGGATTTCTTGAATTATGCAAACGTCCTTGTGCACAGTTACCTGCTTATTAGAAGTGATTTCCAACAAGTCATCCCAGTTTTTATCATATCATCATTTTAATTTCCAACCCGAGCTAGTTCTCAGGGGTTCTGAGCCTGGACTCTTCTGCTACTAACTGCTCCATGCTAGGCATTTCCACCCTTTGCATGGACATATTTCTACACTCTTTCCTCATAGCAAAGTGATTTTCCCCCATTTCAGATTCCTTAATCAGAGTGTTTCCGACAGTGTGCTGGAAGGTGCTAACTGCTCTTAAGCACTGAATTTAGCTCATTTTCAAGCACCTTCCTACACTCTTTCTCCATGTTCCCAAGTGATTTTCACTGGTTTGCACACCATTTGGTACAAATGACTACTTTTCAAGGAGTTCCCAGGTGTTTTCAAAACTGTGTTGAGCCCTAGAGTGTGCTTCCTGTTGTATGTCGGGCATTAACCTGGATTGCATAAACCCCATTCTCGCTCCTACCTCGCTGTGAGAAGGAAGTGATTGACACTTGTTTTCTATTTCAGTGTCCTGTTGCTTTTGAGAGCATCCTTGATGGTTTCTCAAACTGCTCGAGAGCACTTACTGCTGTATTTCAGGTTTTTTTTCCTCAGATTACAAAATGCTTGCTGAATTCTTTCCTCACATTGAGAAATCATTTCCATGAGTTACCTCATTAGTTTGTTCAATGCACTGCTACTTTTCAGTGATTTCCTATAGAATGGCTATGACAGTACAACAGTGTGCTTTGTGTACTTGACCAGACATTTTCTAACATGGTACACTCCTCTTTCTTGAACTCTTCCCTGATTGTTACTAGGAACTCCCAACTCTTTTTTCCCGTTGAGATCTGCTTTCAAGTGAGTCCTCCGGGGTTCCTAACACTGTGCTGATGTGCGGCTACTGCGCTATATAAGGCATTTCCCCTCATTGTATAAACACATTCCTACATCTTTCCTCGTGTTGCAAAATCACCTTCACTTTTTTTCCAACTATGTGTTCTGAGTGACTACTTCTTTTCAAGCATTTCCTAGTGGTTTCTGACACTGTCCTGTAGTGTGCTCACTGTACCACTACAGGGATTTACCCGAATTGAAGACACACCTTCCGACAATATGCACAAATTGAGCTGGGATGTACACTTGGTTTCCAGTGTTCACTCTGTTTCATGATCATTTCAATGAATTCTAACTGTTTCATCACACTGCCATGGTGTGCTTACTGATCTATTTTAGGAATTTTCCCTGTATTGTACAATAGAACTTTCCATACGCCTCCCGAACACTTTGAAGTGATTTCCCTGCAGCCCAACTACATCCTCCAGGATACTGTTCCTTGTGACAGAATTTCCAGTAGTTTCTAAGATTGTAGTGTAGTGTTCTGTCTGATGGATGCCACACACTTCTCAAATCAAGCGCAAACCATTCTGCACTCTTTCAGGGATTTGACAAGGATTACCAGCAGTTTTCCTCATGTTTATTACGTTTACTTTTGTTTCAAGTTAATTCTCAGGGCTTCCAACCCTGTGCTAAGGTATGATCCCTCCTCTGTGTAAGGCATTTCCCCTTATTTTATAAACACTTTTCTACAAGTTTGCTCATGTTCGAACATGATTTTGACTTCTTCGAAAATTATAGGGTGGTAATAACTGCTATTTTTCAGGCATCTCCTCCTGGTTTCTAACACTGTGCTGTGGTGTGCTTACTGTACAATATCAGAGACATTTCAAAATGGTACAAACACCTTTCTGCACTCTGCTCAAAGTGAGATGTGATTTGCACTAGTTTTCCAAGGCTTTTGCTCAGATTCGTGCTCCCCTCATTTAGACCTCAGTGTGTTCTCACATTCCTATAGTGTGCTTGTAGGTCTCTTTCAGGGTTTTTCCAGCAGTGTACAAGAACCTTTCCATATCCTTTCCTCACAGAGACAAGGGATTTCCATGAGTTTTCTATGTTGTACAGTTTTCTGCTGCTTTGCAGTGATTTCCTGTAGGGTTTCAAAAATGGGGTATAATGTACTTTCTGCATTTTACAAGGTGTTCTCTAAGTTGCAACCGCAAGTTTCTTGCACTCTTGCCTGATGTTTCCAAGTGATTTCGAACTCTTTATTCCAGTTCAGTTTGGCTTTCCAATGAATCCTCAGGGGTGTCTACAGTGTGCTTTGGGGTGATTACTGCCCTATGGAAGGTATTTTCTATGTGTGTACACGATTTTCTCCCCTCTTTTCTCTCATCGTGACCCGCTATTCTCCTGTGTTCAAACCATTCAGTCCAGTTTACTGTTGCCTTACAGTGAATTCAAAGTTTCAATATAATGTGCTTACTGCTCTTAAGCACTGCATTCCTCACATTGTCAAATGCCTTTCTCTTGTGTCTCCTCAAGTTCCACAGTCATCTTCACCAGTTTTCATACTACTTGGAATAAGGACTGCTTCTTTCAGGGCCTTCTTAGTTGTTTCCAAACCTCTGGTATAGTGCACTTACTGCTCTATGCCAGTGATTTCCTCACATTGTACTCCAAACTCTCTACACTTTTGCTTACAGTGAGCGAGCAGTGATTTGCCTTGTTCTCCATGTCACTCACTTTCACGGGGCTATTCAATAAACTCTCAGTGGTTTTTCTCACTGCTGGAGTGTGGTTACTGCTGGAATTCAGCAGCTTACTGCTGCAATTCAGTTCTGTACCGCATGGTACAAAAATATTTCTATCCTCTTTCCTCACATTGAGAAGTATTTTATGACTAGTCAGTCTACTATATCACTCCTGTTCTGTGATTCCCATTGGTTTCTAAAACTGTGGAGTAGTGCACTCTCTGAAGGTTGCCATGGATTTCTCAAATTCTGCAAACCTCCTTCTGCACTGTTACCTGATTATTAGAAGTGGTTTTTAACAGTCAGTCCAGGGTTTATCATATCCTGTTTTTAATTTCCCACCAGAGCGAGATCTCAGGGTTTCTCAACCTGAACTCCGCTGCTATTAACTGCTCCATGTAAGGCATTTCCACCCTTTGCGTGAACATATTTCTACACTATTTCCTCCCATATCAAAGTGATTTTATCCCATTTCAAATTCTTAAATATCGGAATGTTTCTGACAGTGTGAAGTAAGGTGATAACTGATTTTCCCTCACTCTCAAGCAAATTTCTACAGTCTTTCCCCATGTTCCCAAGTGATTTTCACTGGTTTGCACACCATTTGGTATAAATGACTACTTCTTTTCAAGGAGTTCCCAGTTGTTTTCAACACTGTGTTGAGGCACAGAGTGTGCTTCCTGTTGTATGTCAGGCATTAACCCGTATTGCATAAACACCTTTTTACGCTGTTACATCCCAAGGAGAAGGAAGTAATTTATACTTGTCTTCTATATAAGTGTCCTCTTGCTTTTGAGAGCATCCTCCATGGTTCGTCACACTGCTTGAGAGCACTTACTGCTGTATTTCAGGGGTTTTTTTCACGCAGATTACCAAAGGGTTGCTCTACTCTTTCCTTTCACTGAGAAATCATTTCCATGAGTTACCTCACTAGTTTGTTCAATGCACTGCTGCCTTTCTCTCATTTCCTATAGGGTGGCTACGACTATGCTACAGTGTTCTTTGTGTACTTGTACAGGGATTTTCTCACATGGTGCATGCCTCTTTATTGCACTCTTCCCTGATTGTTACTGGGGATTCTCAACTCTTTATTACTGTTGAGATCTGCTTTCAAGTGAGTCCTCTGGTGTTCCTAACACTGTGCTATGGTGTGGCTCCTCTGCTATGTAAGGCATTTCCCCTTATTGTATAAACACATTCCTACATCTTTCCTCGTGTTCCAAAATCACCTTCACTTGTTTTCCAACCATGTGGAATGAGTGACTTCTCTTTTCAAGCATTTCCTTTTGGTTTCTGACACTGTGCTCTGGTGTGCTCATGGCTCTACTGCAGGGATTTACCCAAATTGAACAGACACCTTTCCACACTATGTGCAAAGTGAGCTATGATGTACACTCAGTTTCCAATATTCACTCTGTTTCATGCTCATTTCAGTGAATTCTTAGTGTTTCATCACACTGCCATTGTGTGCTTACTGCTCTACTTTAAGTATTTTCCCCATATGGTACAAGAGACCTTTCAAAACGCCTCCCTCACACTGTGAAATCATTTCCCTACAGCCTAACTACTTTCTCCAGGGCACTCGTCCGAGTGACAGAATTTCCAGTATTTTCTAAGATTGTAGGGTAGTGTGCTCTCTGCGGGTTGCCACATACTTCTCACATCATTTGCACACCATTCTGCCCTCTTTGGGGGTCTTCACAATTGATTGCCAGCAGTTTTCCTCATGTTTATTATGTTTACTTTTGGATCAAGTGAATTATCAGGGCTTCCAACCCTGTGCTAAGGTGCAATCACTCGTCTATGTAAGGCATTTTCTCTTATTGTATAAACACATTTCTACATGTTTCCTCATGTTACAAAATGATTTTCACTTGTTTGGAAACCATAGGGGGGAAATAACTGCTCTTTTCAAGCACCTCTTCCTGGTTTCTAACACTGAGTTGTGGTGTTCTAACTGCTCAATTTCAGAGACTTTCCGAAATGGTACCAACACCTTTCTGCACTCTGCTCAAAGTGAGATGTGATTTGCACTAGTTTGTCAAGGCTTTTGCTCAGTTTCATGATCCTCTCAGATAGGACTCAGTGTGTTGTCACCTTCCTATAGTGTGCTTGTAGCTCTCTTTCAGGGTTTTTCCCGCAGTGTCCAAGAACCTTTCTATGTTCTTTCCTCGTAGTGACAAGGCATTTTCATGAGTTTTAATATGTTGTCTAGTTTTCAGATGCTTTGCAGTGATTTCCTATAGGGTTTTTTGAAAATGGGGTATAATGTACTTTCTGCATTTTACCAGGCGTTGTCTCACATTGCACCTGCACCTTTCTTGCACTCTTTCCTGATGGTTCCAAGTCATTTCCAACTGTTTATTCCTGTTCACTTTGGCTTTCCAGTGAATCCTCAGGGGTTTCTAACAGTGTGCTTTGGTGTGATTACTGCCCTGTGGAAGAGATTTCCTCTGTCTGTAAACATTTCTCCACCTTCTATTCTCCCATTTTGAAGCTATTTTCTCCTATGTTCTAACCTTTCAGTGCAGTTTACTGTTGCCATACAGTGAATTCAAAGTTTCAAGATAATGTGGTTACTGCACACGAGCACTGCGTTCCCCACATTGACAAACACCTTTCTGTTGTTTTTCCTCAAGTTCCAGAGTGATCTTCACTTGTTTTCATACTACTTGGAATAAGGACTGCTTCTTTCAGGGCCTTCTTCGTTGTTTCCATAACTCTGGTTTAGTGCACTTACTGCTCTGTGCCAGTGAATTGCTCATGTTGTACTCGAAACCCTCTACACTTTTCCTTAAAGTGAGCGAGAACTGATTTGCCTTGTTCTCCAGTTCACTCACATTCACGGGGATCATCATTGAACTCTCAGTGGTTTGTCTCACTGCCGGAGTGTGCTTAATACTGCAACTCAGCCACTGACTACTGCAATTCAAGTCTGTACCCACATGGTACAAAAGGGTTTCTATCCTCTTTCCTCACATTGAGAAGTATTTCCTGACAAGTCAGTCTACTATATCACTCCTGTTCTGGGTTTTCCCATTGGTTTCAAAAACTGTGGTATAGTACGCTCTCTGCACTTTGCTATGTATTTCTTGAATTCCGCAAACATCCTTCTGCACTTTTACCTGATTATTAGAAGTGATTTCCAACAGTCATCCCAGTGTTTATTCTATCATCTTTTTAATTTTGCACTCAGGTGAACTCTCCAGGGTTCTGAGCCTAAGCTCTGCTGCTATTAACTGCTCCATGTAAGGGGTTTCCACCCTTTGCATGAACATATTTCTATACTCTTTCGTCCCATAGCAAAGTGATTTTCTCCCGTTTCACATTCGTGAATTCAGAGTTTTCGACAGTGAGCTCTAAGGTGCTAACTGCTCTTAAGTACTGATTTTCCCTCATTGTCAAGCACCTTTCTAGCCTCTTACCCAATGTTTCCAAGTCATTTTCACTGGTTTGCTCACCATTAAACCATTTGGTATAAATGACTACTTCTTTTCAAGGAGTACCCAGTTGTTTTCAACAATGTGTTGAGGCACAGAGTGTGCTTCCTGTTGTATGTCAGGCATTAACCCGGATTGCATCAACACCTTTTATTGCTCTTACCTCACAGTGAGAAGGAAGTGATTTACACTTGTCTTCTATTTCAATGTCCTGTAGGTTTTGAGAGAATCCTCGGTGGTTTCTCAGACTGCTTGAGAGAGCTTGCTGCTGTACTTCAGGGTTGTTTTCCGCAGATTACAAAAGCCTTACTTTACTCTTTCCTACACTGAGAAATATTTTCCATGAAGTACCTCACTAGTTTTTTCAAAGAACTGCTGCCTTTCAGTGATTTCTTATAGGGTGGCTACGATGGTGCTACAGTGTGCTTTCTGTACTTAACCAGGGATTTTTTCACATGGTACACCCCTCTTCTTTGCACACTTCCCTGATTGTTACTAGGGATTGCCAACACTTTATTACCATTGAGATCTGCTTTCAAGTAATCCTCTGGGGTTCCTACCACTGTGCTATGGTGCAGCTCCTGCCTTATGTAAGGCATTTCCCCTCATTGTTTAAACTCTTTCCTGCATCTGTCCTCGTGCTCCAAAATGACCTCCACTTGTTTTCCAACTATGTGGTATGAGTAACTGTTTCTTTTCAGGGATTTCCTAGTGGTGTCTGACACTGTGCTGTGGTGTGCTCACGGCTCTACAGCAGGGATTTACCGGAATTGAACAGACATATTTCCACATTATGCGCAAAGTGAGCTGTGATGAACACTTGAGTCCAATGTTCATTCCTTTTTGTCCTCATCACAGTGAATTCTCAGTGTTTCATCACACTGCCATGGTGTGCTTACTGTTCTTTTCTAGGTATTTTCCCCGTATTGTACAAGAGAACTTTCCATATGCCGACCTCACACTGTGAAGTGATTTCCCTATAGCCTAACTGCTTTCTCCAGGGCATCGTTCCTAATGACAGAATTTCCAGTAGTTTCTAAGATTGTAGTGTAGTGTGCTCTCTGCTGGTTCCCACACACTTCTCACATCATGCACACACAATTCTACACTCTTTCGAGGTCTTGACAAGTAATTGCCAGCAGTTTTCCTCATGTTTATTATGTTTACTTTTGTTTCAAGTTAATTCTCAGGGCTTCCAACACTGTGATAAGTTGCGATAACTCCTCTATGTAAAGCATTTCTCCTTATTGTATGAACACATTTCTCCATGTTTCCTCATGTGCCAAAATGATTTTCACTTGTTTGGAAACTATAGGGTGGAAGTAACTGCTTCTTTTCAAGCATCTCCTCCTGGTTTCTAAAACGGTGCTATGGTGTGATTACTGCTCAAACTCAGACACTTACCAAAATGGTACAAACACCAATCTGCACTCTGCTAAAAGTGACATGTGATCTGCACTAGTTTGCCAAGGTTTTTGATTAGTTTTGTGCTCCTCTCAGTTAGTCCTCAGTGTGTTCTCACATTCCTATAGTGCGCTTGTAGCTCTGTTTCAGGGTTTTTCCCGCAGTGTACAAGAAAATTTCTATATTCTTTCCTCGCAATGAGAAGGCATTTCAAGGAACTTTCTATGTTGTCCAATTTTCTGCTGCTTTGCAGTGATTTTCTATAGGGTTTCTAAAACTGGGGTAAAATGTGCTTTCTGCACTTTACCAGGTGTTGTCTCACATTGGACCCACACCTTTCCTGCACTCTTCCCTGATGTTTCCAAGTGATTTCCAACTGTTTATTCCAGTTCATTTGGCTTTCCATTGACTCCGCAGGGGTTTCTAACACTGTGCTTTGGTGTGATTACTGCCCTATGAAAGGCATTTCCATTGTGTGTAAACATTTCTCTACCCTCTTTTCTCCATTGTGAAGAGATTTTCTCCTGTGTTCAAACCATTCAGTACAGTTTACTGTTGCCATACAGTGAATTCAAAGTTTCAAGGGGAAACAAGATGGCGGCATAGGGTAGACACCGTATATGCAGCTGTGTACAACTATTTCAGAAAAACCACGAGAAGAACGCACGGATACCACTCGCACCCACAGGACGGCTGGCTGAGTGAAAATCCTACAACCAGAGAAGAGTCTGAGACTCAGAGCAGCAGCGGAAGCAAAGTACAGAGGTACGGAGGCGCGCGCACGGGCTCGGGGAAGGGCTGGCACTGGGGGACGCAGTTCTTCTCCAAAACGGAGAGAGCCACAAGTCCCCAGCGGCTCTGAACTCCAGCTCCAGACGAGTTTCGGAGGTCCCACAGACAACCAGAGACTAGCATCAGAAGGAAATCCAAAACGGGTTTCTCTCAGCGTTGCTTACAGCAAATATCGTGGGACACAGAGACCTG
>PVJC01030944.1:0-20887 GCA_004026665.1 Murina feae
TCCTGCACCTCCCCCAACCCATCTCTCCCTCAGGAAATCTCCACACTATTGTCTCTTGCGATGAGTTTGTTTTCGTTTTACTCAATCCCTCAACTCCTCCCACTCAAAACCCCACCCCATAACAGCTGTCAGCCTGCTCTCTATCTATGAGTCTGTCTGTATTTTGCTTGTTAGTTCATTTTGTTTATCAGATTTTACATGAGTGAAATCAGATGATACTTGTCTTTCTCTGACTGGTTTATTTCACTTAATATAATGCTCTCCAGGTCCATCTATGCTGTGGCAAAGGGTAACTTTCCCTTTTTTACGGCTGAGTAATATTCCATTGTGTAAATGTACCACAGTTTTTTTTATCTACTTATCTATTGATGGGCACTTGGGCTGCTTCCAAATCCTGGCTATTGTAAATAATGCTGCAGTGAACATAGGGGTGCATATGTTCTTTTGAATTAGTACTTAGAGGTTTTTTTATATAATCCCAGAAGTGGAATTAATGGTCAAAAGGCAGTTCCATTTTCTATTTTACTCCATACTGTTTTTCACAGTGGCTGCACCAATCTGCATTCCCACCAGCAGTGCACAAGAGTTCCCTTTTCTCCACATCCTCACCAACACTTGTTGTTTGATGATTTATTGATGATAGCCATTCTGACAGGTGTGAGGTGATATCTCATCGTGGTTTCAATTGGCATCTCTCTGATGGTTAATGATGGTGGCCATCACCTGTATGTCGTCTTTGGAGAAGTGTCTATTCAGGTCCTGTGCCCATTTCTAATTGGATTATTTAGGGGTTTGTTGTTGTTGATATTTATAAAGTCTTTGAATTTTGGGTACTAATCCCTTATCAGATGTATCATTGGTGAATTTGTTCCTCCATTCAGTATATTGTCTTTTCATTTTATTGATGATATTCTTTGCTAAGCAAAACTTTTCTCATTTGATGTAGTCCCATTTGTTCCTTTTTTCTTTTGTTTCCCTTGCCAAAGGAGATATATCAGAAAAAAATATTGCTGTGAAATGTCCAATATTTTACTGCCTATGATTTCTTCTAAGGTTTTTATGGTTTTGAGTCTAACATTTAAGTCTTTAATCCATTTTGAGTTTATTCTTGTGTATGGTGTAAGAAGGTGATCTGATATCATTTTTGTATTTATCTGTCTAATTTTCTCAACACCATTTATTGAATAGACTGTCTTTACTCCATTATACGTTTTTGCCTTTTTTGTCAAGTATTAATTGACTATAAAGGTATGGGTTTACTTCTGTGCTCTCTATCCTATTTCATTGATCCATATGTCTGTTTTCATGACAGTACCATACTATGTATATTGTGCTGCTATGAGCATAGGGGTGCATACATTCCTTCCGATTGGTGCTTCAGGTTTCTTAAGATATATTCCTAGATTTAATACATAAATTCAGCAATGTAGCAGGATACAAAATTAACACCCAGAAATTTATGGCATTTTTATACACAAACTAGAGGCCCGGTGCCTGAAAATTCATGCACTGGAGGGGGGTCGCTCAGCCTGGCCTGCCCCCTCTCACAGTCCAGGAGCCCTCAGGGGTGGGAGGCAACCCAGTGATCAGGGGAAGGTGATGTCCCCATCACACCTCTGCTGCTACCACTGCTGGCAGAGCAAGCCTTGGCTGGCCCTGGTTACCTGAGACCCAGGCAGCCCTGGGCAGCTGGGCAGCTGCCATCCAAGTCTTGCCTGTGCCTTGGGGCAGCCCTGGGTGGCTGGGGGACTGAGGGGATTGGGGGACTATGGAAGCAAGCGTAAAGCGTGACCCCAGCAGGGCTGAGGGGACTGGGCACCACCATCTTGTGGCTACAGGTGCCACCATCTTTAAGGGTGTGGCTGTCAATTAGCATATTCTCTCCTATTGGATATGGGGGCCACCATCTTTGGGATGGTGTGAGGGTCAATTAGCATATTCCCTCTTTATTAGATAGGATAATAAACTCTCAGAAAGAGAAACTAAAATAATAATCCCATTTACCATTGCAACAAATAAAATTAAAATACTTAGAAATAAACTTAACCAAGAAGGTAAAAGCCTATACTTGGAAAGAGCTAGAGGAAGATATAAACAAGTGGAAGAATATACTATGGTCATGGATTGATAGAATCAACATTATTAAAATGTCCATACTACCCAAAGCAATCTATAGATTCAATGCAATCCCTATTAAAATACCAATGGCATATTTCACAGACCTAGAATAAACATTCCAAAAATTTATATGGAACAAAAAAGGATCATGAATAGCCACAGCAAGCTTGAGAGAGAAGAACAAAATCACAGGAATCACAAAACCAGATAACAAGTTATACTACAAAGCCACTGTACTCAAAACAGCCTGGTACAGACACAAGAACAGACATATAGACCAATGGAACAGAATAGAGAACCCAGAAATCGACCCAAGCCATTATGCTCAATTAATATTTGACAAAGGAGGCATGAACATATAATGGAGTAAAGACAATCTCTTTTTAAAATGGTGTTGAGAAAATTGGACAGACACATGCAAAAAAATGAAACTAGACCACCAACTTACACCAAACGCAAAATAAACTCAAAATGGATAAGAGACTTAAATGTAAGTCGTAAAACCATAAAAATCTTAGAAGAAACCATAGGAAGCAAAATCTCAGACATCTCTCATAGCAATATGTTTATGGATATATCTCTTAGGGCAAAGAAAACTATGGAGAAAATAAACAAATGGGACTACATCAAAATAAAAAGCTTCTGCATAGCAAAAGAAATCATCAGCAAAATGAAAAGAGAGCACACTGCATGGGAGAACATATTTGCCAATGATACATCCAATAAGGCATTAATTTCCAAAATATATAAGGAACTCATACAACTTAACAAAAGGAAGACAAACAATCCAATTAAGAAATGGCCAAGGGCCTAAATAGACATGTTTCCAAAGTAGAAATACAGAAGGCCAAGAGACATATGAAAAAATGCTTTGGAGTTTCCTCAAAAAGTTAAAAATGGAACTCCCATTTGACCTAGTAATTCCACTTCTAGGACTGTATCCCAATAAACCAGAAACATGCACCCTTATGTTCATAGCAGCACAATTTACAATAGCCAAGATTTGGAAAAAGCCTAAGTGCCCATCAGCAGATGAATGGATTTAAAAAATGTGGTATGCCCTGACTGGTTTGGCTCAGTGGATAAAGTGTCAGCCTGCAGACTCAAGGGTCCCCTGTTTGATTCTGGTCAAGGGCATGTACCTTGGTTGCAGGCACATTCCCAGTTGGGAGTGTGTAGGAGGCAGCTGATTGATGTTTCTCTCTCATCGATGTTTCTAACTCTCTATCCTTCTCTCTTCCTCTCTGTAAAAAATCAATAAAATATATTTAAAAACTGTGGTACATCTGCACAATGGAATACTATGCTGCAGTAAAAAAAGAAAGAACTTTTGCAACAGCATGGATGGAACTGGAGAGCATTATGCTAAGCTAAATAAGCCAGTTGGAGAAAGATAAATATCACATGATCTCACTCATATCTAAACTAATAAAACCATAATATTGAAATTAACCGTCCCTTCGGGATGCCTAAGCCACGCCCATCAGCTAGTCAGAGCAACTGTATGCAAATTAACCCAGCCAACATGGAGGCCACTACTCAGGGACCTGAGTAAACGGCAGCTTCCATTGCAGCAGGAGTGAAACTGAAACTGTTTGTGGGCTGGCTCGGCTTATCCTGGCTCCAGGCAAAACATATTTGCAACAATGTCTCAATCATAAACAGCAGGCCTGGCCTGACTACTAAGGGTAACATTGTTTCATTATAGAAGCCACGAGGTGAAGCAGAGAGGAGGTTTCATTACTAGGCCTCAGCTTAAAGGAACAGTGCATCAATTATCGAAGATAAACAAATCCCAGAAACCTGCTTCCAGCCAGCCTTGCTGGGACATTGAGTCAATGGGAGCTGTGGGCAGCCTGAAAGCCTGAAAGCACCCCTCAGCCCATCACCCACACTGGCCACAACCCAATGGGGTGAGGGACGTTACTGGGGGGCTTGGCCAGCCTGCAAACAGCCACCAGCCCCTCATCCAGGCTTTCCAGGTACCCTAGTAGGGACCCAAAACCTGAAGGGACTGTGGGCAGCCTGAAAATGCCCCTCAGCTCCTTATCTAGACTGGCCAGGTACCCAGTAGGGACCCAAAACCTGAAGGAAATTTGGGCAGCCTGAAAACAGCCATCAGCCCCTCACCCAGGCTGACCAGGCATGCCAGCAGGTGGACATCCCCAGAGGGGTCCCAGACTGTGAGAGGGTACAGGCCAGGCTGCGGGACCTCCAGAGTGCACAAATTTTTGTGCACCGGGCCCCTAGTGTAGAATATAATGATCAACATAATTTGATGAACAAAAATAGATCCAGAGACAAATGGCTAGGGAGGTGGGGAGTTAGAGAGCAACCAAAGGACTTGTATGCATGCCTATAAGCATAACCAATAGATACAGACACTGGGGCTGTGGGTTATTTCCCAGGGTGGGAATGGCTGGGGGAGGGGTTCAATCGGGGGAAAAGGAGACATATGTAAAACTTTAGATAATACATTTTAAAAAAGGAAAACAAGTTAGAAGATGGGATTGTCACAAACTTAGAAAAAAATCACACAAAAACCCCTAAAAGAATATATACCAATATATTATAAGATGGATAGTTCGAAAGGGAGCTTAGAAGTAATTTTAATTTTACCTTTGTTCCTCTCTACCTTTACAAATTTTCTATAATTAATACATATACATTTTGTCATCAGAAGTATATAATAAATGTTAGTTTTATAAATTGCACTAGAGCAATGGAAATATAAATGTATTTTCTGCTTCTACCAATGTATTCACATTTAAATATATTCAGAGAAAATGTGGTATCAGGAAACATCAATGATTTTCATATAGTGAGTCTGGAGAAGTATAAACATTTTGGTTGGCTTTTATTTTTACTGTCTGTTCTACTAAATAGTACAGGAGTTCTACCTGGGACCAATAGCCACAAATTCCAAGCCATGGATCAATTAACTTGAACTTTGATAGTCATTCAATATTTCTTGGCCTCATATTTTCTCTTGAATACAAGCTTTCTTCAGTGTTGACATATTCATTATAAGAACTTGCTTATATATGTAAGGTTATATATGTAAAGCAACTGGAAAACAGTTACTCTCAGTATTTTATCCATTCACTTCTTGTTGCCTTTAATTACTCATTCATCTCTATTCTATTCTTTTATTTTATTATTATTTATCATGTCACATGGTGGTTTGAAAAGAAAGAAAACCTTATTTTAAATGGAGTGGGGAAACCCTAAAGGGGGAGCTCTCACATACTACCACTGATCACCTTTCAAAAGACCTCGACACATAGCAGCTTGCTTCACTACCCCAGCAGGAGATTTTTTTTCTTGCCCAACAATAGCCAACAGATGAAAATCTAGGACAACCCCACCTCTCACTCTCCTCCAATGAACTTTCATTCAAAACCACCCTCCCAAATCCCCATTTCCTCTATAAAAGAAAACCTCTTTCCTTTGCTCTCCAAATTTGTCTATGGTTTTCTCGTAGATTGCTTGTCCCAAACTACAATTCTCTGCCATTCCAGAATAAACTCATTCTGCTGGTAAACAATTGATTATTTCATTTTTTGAGCATGACATTGGGCTAGGTGCTTGGAAAGATTGAAAACATAAATGAAACACAATCTCTACCCTCTTAAAGCTTTAAGTCTCATAGGTGTAATAAAACATATATGTGAATAACTACATCATGAGTATGAAGGAATGTTATATGATCAGTACATATAACAAGATTGATATGTCCTTAGAGGTAGAAGTCTTTCTGTCTGGGGTAATTGGAGAAACAATTCTAATTATATAAAATGTTATTCGAGCATGTTAAAGCATGGATAGGATTTAGGAGAAGGAGTGCATTCCAGATGGAAGGAGTGGCTCCGTAGGTGGAACGTCTGATGCATGCCCAGGAGATAAAAAGCAGATGTTTGGTACAAGGAAAAGATTTGAGATCATTTTGGAAAACTAAGTAGTGGCCAGCTTGTGGAGGGTCTTAAATTCCAGGATAGAGTGTTTGATATGGAAGTGGTTTGCAGTGAGGAACTATAGAGAGCTTTTGAACTAGGAAGTCATTTCATGATCAAGCTGTGTTGCAGGAAGTTTGCTCTGCTGTCAATATACAGTTGGGACCTCAAATTCAACATGCTCAAAATTACATGCAGTTCTTTCTCTTTTTCCCCCCTCCTCTTTCACATTCTCTTCTTTCTCTGTTTCCCATCTCAGTTAACAACCCTCATCTCTGCAGTTGCCCAAATAATAAATTGGGGTCATCCTGTACTTACCACCTAATCACTCCTCACATCCAGTAAATCACTAAATTCCAGGCCTGCTTATATGTTAGACACCATTCCTGACACTGTGCTAGGTAGGCTGTGGGGATACAAGGATAAATAAAGTTCAGACTTTACTTTAAATGAGATGGGTTTCAAAAACACGAGTATTGATCTGAAATCAGTTGAAATGGTAGAACTAGAGTTCTAAAACTAGGGCATGATGTGAAGATGTAGATTTAAATTTCCAAGTAGAAATGATAGCTGAAATCATAGGATTAACACAAGATTTCCCTGGATGTAAATACCCAGAAGGAAGAGAAGATGGCCAAGAACTAACTTTATTTAGTGAGCACGAGAGAGAAGAATTAACTGAAGAAGTGGGAGAGCTAGGTTTGTGTGGTATCAGATGGAAAGAAAAGTGTCAAGAAAATGGAAGCAAGAAATAAGTGTGAAATATTCCAGAAAGCTCAAGGAGAATAAGGGAGGGTGGGGGAGTCCATTTGCTATGCAAGTAGGAGGGCATTGATTGTTGTCCACTAAGAGAGCAGTTTCTAGAGGATGTTGGGCTCCTGCTGCCCAGTTGGGGATGAGGTGCGTGGAGGCCTAGAGGATGAGAGGCACACAGCTTCCTGCCTTCCAGGCTGAGGAAATATTGCAAAAGGTAAATGGATCAATCTAGCGGAAGGAGTTTTATGCAAATACTATGTGAAAAACATAGTCCTGAAAACTTCCCTTAATGCAGTGGTCCTGGAATGGGAGTCCACGTCCCGGCTTCACCTCGGGGCTCTGCTGAGGAAGACAGCCTCCGCCTCCCACAGATACAGGTGCGGGATGGCTGTGGAACAACCTGTGCAAGAGATGGAGAAGACATTGCACCTTCTGTGCTCATGTGTCAGAGCTAGATCTTTCTGACAACAAACTCGAAGGCTGGCATGAGGTGCTTAATTGGCATGCACGCTCTGTCCACACCGCACAGATGCAGAAGGAGAGCCCTCGGGAACACCTCCCCTAGGATTCCCACAGCGGCCTGAACCGCTGAGAGGTTTTTTTGACCTGCATCAGGTGACAGATCAGACCAAATCTTCCTCTGAATCATTTCAGCCCCTGTGTTCACAGGCTGATTCTCCAAACTTTGCTTCTTTGTATAATATTTTACAAAGGTGCTGTGCTTTGTGCTTCGACCTATGCTTTGACCACGTATGTTTTTGCTAACTGGTGGGAACAAGTTAATATGATGAAGTTGTTACCTCAGAAGAACTCATGTCACTTAGTGCTGCAGCCTCTTCTCTGCGTAGATAAAGATCTGCAGTATTTTGTCAGACCACAATGACCTGCACAGCCCGAGGGTCACATTTCACCTGTTTGTATATCCTTATATGTATGTACTCTATAGTTTGTTTTCACATGAACGCTTGTGGCTGCAGAGAAGGGGGGCAGTTTCTATAGACTAGAAGGTGCAGAAGCCTCTCTAGAAGGGACAAAATGGTGACTGCAGGGAAGTAGAAGAACCACGTGTCTGTAAAGCTGGTATTTAATAATATAACTCTTTTAAAAGTTATGGTTTCTTATGAAATTAGGGTTCATTAAATGTTCCCAAAGCTGCATTTGTAATTCTTTTTAAAAGAGGCTTCTCTGTTTTGGGCCATGTGTGAGGACAAGGCCCTTAAGATTCTTAGAAGTCCTTTGTCAAAATGAGAGGGTTTTCTAAGTACTGTTTTATTTTTTTTAATCTTTATTGTTGAAAGCCTTACATATGTCCCCTTTTTTTCTCCTATTGACCCCTTATAGCCCACCCTGCCCCATGTAAGCACTGTTTTAAATTGTTCTGAACTCTTTAAAAACTATCTTATAGCTACATTCATTATTAGATCTTTACCCTCTCAAGTGATTTCCTGGGAGAGAGTGTGGAAATGAGAAAATTTTATTTTCCAAGTTAGTTTTATTTCCAAGTTAGTTTTATTTTCCATTACTGAACCTAACATGTCTTAATTTCTCCTCGAAATTTATCTCTTAGTCTACCTTATCATATAGTATAAGTAAAAAATGACATTGATGCTTTCAACATTCTGCCTGAAATCTCCTTACCCACATCCACAAGTTAATTAAATATATTTCTAACTATTGCTACAGATAACAACTTTCCCAATCTTTCTACCATCACATTGGGGTCTTTCTCCAGCCCAATGGAACTTCCCTGTGATCCTTCTATCTTCACTATCTATTTTTTTCTACATCCTTCTTGCCTCCATCTGCCAGCTAGTCCCCAAGTTAATGGCACACATTTTAGTGAGCACGAGAAAGAAGAATCATAAAGGGGTTGGGGAAGAATTAACAGAAGAAGCGGGAGAACTTCTTTATTACACAGCCCTCCACCTCCAGGCAACCATTTCTCTTTCATTTAGCCTTTGCTGTATCACAAAACACCCCAAACTCCATGGTTTAGAGAGATAATGATTCGTTATTTCTCACAATTGCGTGTCCAAGCATCTCCTCTGCTGGTTTAGTCTAGGATCATTCATGACGCTTGATTCATCTGCAGGGCCAACGTGGCTGGGAGGCTCTAGCTGTCTTGAGTAGAGGTTGGCACAGCTGTTGGCTGGGAACTTTGGTTCTCCTCCACATGGCCACTTCTCCTCCAGGAGGAAAGACTGACTTCCTCACCTGGTAGCCTCAATGGAACTTTAAAGAGACCGAAAGCAGAGACTGCCAGGCTTGAGACCGAGGCTCTGGAACTTTGAAACACATCACATCTACCACATTATCTTGGTCCAAGCAGGTCACAAAACCAGCCTTTACTGAAGGGACTGAGAAAAGGACTGCCCGCGAATGTGAGGAATGACATATTAGGGCAAGAGGAAACTGTGACCATTAAACAGTTCACCACAAACAGTTTTGAATTTTGATGAAGTCCAACTTGTCAATTTTCCAAATTTGTTCTTTTTCAAAGTTGTTTGGAAATTTCAAAGTTGTTTCTACATAAACTTTAGATTTAGATTATCTGATTCTACGTAAAAATAGTGTTAAGCCCTAGGTGGTTTAGCTCAGTGGATAAAGTGTTGGCCTGCAGAGCAAAGAATCCCAGGTTTGATTCCATTCAAGGGCACGTATCTTGTTTACAGGCTCCTCCCGGGCCTGGGCCCTGGTCAGGGCGCATGTAGGAGGCAACCAATCAATGTGTATCTCTCACACTGATGTTTCTCTCTCTCTCTCTTTGCCTCTCTCTTCCACTCTCTCTAAAAATCAGTGGGAAAATAT
Source organism: Murina feae (assembly GCA_004026665.1). Classification (NCBI taxonomy): domain Eukaryota; kingdom Metazoa; phylum Chordata; class Mammalia; order Chiroptera; family Vespertilionidae; genus Murina; species Murina feae. The sequence continues at coordinate 9,636 of PVJC01030944.1, forward strand.
CCTTGGGTGAGATTAACAACAACAAGAACACAGTGTTAAGGCTTTATTGGAATTGTGCTAAGTTTATAGATAAATTTGGAAAGACTTGATATCTTAAAATTGCACTTTCAGTTCATGAATGCAGTGTATCTCTCCATTTATTTAGGTTTCTCTTTGTTTTCTCTACATTTTTAATAGTTTTCAGTAAGGAGGTCTTGCACCTTCTTCATTAAATTCATTCCTAAGTATTTTACTAGTATGTTGTCTTCCATATTATCGAAAGGTACTTTAAAATATTTTATCTTCCAATTGTTTATTGCTAGTATATGAAAAAGACAATTTTTGTATGTTCCATTTGTATCCTGACATAAGTATAGTTTTCTCCTGCTCTAATATGCACGCTGTTTATTTTTATTTTGTGACTTAATGTACTGGCTCAGACCTCCAGAACAGTATTGAATGGAAATAATAGATTATGTACCTGGCTCTGCTTCCAGTGTGAGGGGAAAAGCCTTCAAAGTAACATCACAGTATAATGGTAACTGTCGCTTTTCAGAGCTTTCATAGGTGCCTTATCTCAGGCTGAGGAAATTTCTTTTCCTCTCGAGTTTCCTGAGAATATTGCATAATTTTTTCCTATATTTTATTAATGTGGTAAGTTGTACATCAACAGACTTTTTAAAAGCTGAACCAGGTAAAATTTATGAGGTCATTCCCACTGTCTCATACTGCCTAATCCTTTTTATATATTGATGGGTTTGCTTGATAACATTTTTTAAATAATTTGTCCATCTATGTTCATTGGCCATATTGGCCTGCAATTTTCTTATGTTTTGTTTGAATTTGGTATTAGGATAATTCTGGAATCAATAAATGAGTTGGGATTATTGTCTCATTTATTTTTGAAAAGAGCTTGGGGTAGGATTAATAGTCTCAAAATCAATAGAATTTTCTCAAAAATTAATAGAATTTTCCAGTGAAATCATTTTTCCCTGCATCATTTTGTGTTTCTGCTTTGTTTTGTTTTGTTGTGGAAAATTCTGGTTCTAAGGAATTTGTCAATATCATCTAAGCCATCACAATTTTGACATACAGTTGTATGCAGTGTTCCTTTATCATCCAATTACAGGTTCTTTATAAAGATTGGAGTAGAACAAAGGTCTCTGGTGGACGGGGAGAAAGAAGTATTTTAAATTTTGTTTAAGACATCAATTATTTATGCAATTTTCAAAATTCAAAATGTAGCTCCTTCCAAGTTCATCAGTCAGTCTCTCAGGAGCAAAGATATTTTGAGTTTTCAAATTCTTTCTCAGGGTCCTTTCCAAAGCCCTTCCATGGGCATCTGTTGGACTCAGCTTTCTTACCATATCCCTTATTTCTTGTCCAGTGGAATTTGAAGTGGTAACATAAAACCCATAAAGGAATCGGTTTTTAATATCCAAACCACCAAGTCTAAATCTGGTTTTGTGAGCCTCCAAGGCTTCATAAAAGAGGAGGATAACGTCAGCTTAGGCCTTACCTCAAACCATGAGACATTTAAATTCTGATTTATGATTTAGGCTGGACCAGCATTAGCTATCAAGAAGTCTCATGTTCCATCACTTTTTTTAAAATGTAAAGTAAAAGGACTGAACTTGCTCAGTTCCCTTCTGTTTGGTTAATGGAATTGATTGAGGAGTTGGCAGACATAGAGGTCAAAGGGATAGACCAGAACAACCTGTGTTGCCTTCTCAGATTTACCATCTATTGACCAAATGATCACAGCCAGGCTCCTCTTACTCTCTGGGACTCCCAACTTCAGCCCCAGTCAGGAGGAGACTCTGCCTTGGACCCTGCATTTTGAGTGCCTCATGCTGGCCCTCCTCCTGTGGAGGAGCCCATGGGGTCAAGGGCCTGGGACCTAGGCCTGCCCTCTAGACATCTCTCCATGGGACCCTGGAATTCTTTGCCAAAGTGGCTGCCCTGGTCCATTTTCAGGGCTTGCACAGGCTTCTGCTTCAAGGTTGTTCTCCCAAGTGTTGACTAGGCCATCAGTGCACTTACCATTTTTCCAACCATTAACCAAAAAGCGATTGTTCGCACTGCATGTGAATGGAGCTCAGCCACGTGACTATAGTGTCTATATGTCTACATGGGTACCAGCTGAGCATCTCAAAGACCAGATGTACCTGGTGGGAGGTAAGAAGATGTAGAGACATGCTGAAGACTGAGTCCTCCTGGACTACCAAGGAATTCTAGAATTTAAGTGCAAACTGGCCTTCCAGGTTCTAATGAAAGCAATTTGTTAATGTACAAGGCTAGGGCACATTTTATTTAACATTTTTAAAATTTAAGTTATAAATGTTAAATATTTAGACATATGTGAGCTGCCATTATATTCTTGTCTTAGTCCCCACAGATGTTAAAGAAAGGTCTGTCTCCAGAACATTTCCTTTTCCTTGATTATAAACATGCTAATTAAAAACAACAATGGTGTTTAAAGGTCTTTAAAAACCTCAAGAACCTCAAACTATTTTTATTTCTCTCCTTTCAAGTTTCAAGTGGTTGCAGATAGCAATCTAGAATTTGTGCAGGCTACAAGTAAGTCATTCATTACAAAAATATTATAAAATTTATATTAAATTATAAAATCTCTAAAGTAGAAGTATATTTTCAGAAAATCAATACAACTCTAGCTGTTATTAATTTTCATATCCATATTACATACTGGATTCATTCACACGGGATAGCTACTATTTTCCATGCCCATGCTATCAGACGATCACAAATAATTTTAATTTTCATTTATAAAACAAAAATCAGTTGGGTTTTCATAAGGTGGCATGTTATTCTTGTATATTACACATATACACAACAGATTATAAAACTCTGATAAGAAATGCTATGAAAATGTGTCTCTAGTGTTGTGGAAGCAGAACATTAAAGTACTCTGCTAAAAACTGCCAAGAAGAGGAGGCTTGCTAAATCTCAAGACTGGAGGAGAACGTAAGGGTCATCTAAAGCCCACGCTAGCAAAATAAATGAAAATAGACCCAGATACATCACCACAATTTTCAGAACACGAGGGGAAAGAAGAGATCTGAAAAACTTCTCAAAAGAAAAGTGAGGAGTATACAAAGGATCAGAACAACTACGGACATTTTAACAGCAATACTGGGATGGTGCCATCAAAACTGTGAGGAAAACTCACTCTCATCTTAAATTCTACACCTGGTCAGACTATTGAGCTAGTGGAAGGGTAGACTAAATATGTTTTCAGACATGTAGATTCTCAAAATATACACACTTGAAGGAATGTTACCAGAGAAAGTGCTCCATTTTAAAAACAAAGGAATAAGCCAGTGATTTTCATCTTGTGTCATATATAAACTAATTACTAAAATTCTGTGACACACCAAAATATATTATATTTTTTGCCAAACTGACCAAAAATCTAAACTAATAAAAGCAAAATATTAAAATTAACCGTTTCTCCGAGACAGGGTGAGCCACGCCCACCAGCCAATCAGAGCGGCTGTATGCAAATTAGCCCAGCCAACATGGCGGCCGCCACTCACGGACCTGAGTAAACAGCCCTTTCCATTGCGGCAGAAGCAAAAGTGAAGCTGCACCCCTCAGCTCAGCTTCGATTAAACTGCCTCTAGCAGTTTTGAAACATTGTAACATAGAATCCTCGGGAGCTGAAGGAAAGAGCAGCTCCGGCCTAACCAGTAAAAGTAACAATTGTTTCATTATAGACACTGCGAGGTGAAGCAGAGGAGGCTTCGTTAGTAGTTAGAAGGCCGCCTTAAAGGAACAGTGTATCAATTATAGAAGATAAATAACCCCTGGCCTTCAAGGAACAGTATCAATTATAGGAGAAAAAACTCCAGAACCTGTGTCCAGCCGGCCTTGCTGGGATGTTGGGTCAATGGGAGCTGTGGGCAGCCTTAAAGCCCCTCACCCAGGCTGGTCAGGCACGCCAGCAGGTGGACATCCCCTGAGGGCTCCCAGACTGTGAGAGGGCACAGGCCAGGCTGAGGGACCTCCCGAGTGCACAGAGCAGCTGCAGGGCGGGACAGCGCAGGACCCAGGACCCGTAATGGGAAACAGGCGGCAGGGTTGGAGGGCACCAGGAAGCAGGTAAGAGGCGGCAAGGGGCCGGTGGCCTGCTTGGTGGCTGCCCAGGCCCTTTGCGGGGCATCGGGGAGCGGGAAAGCAAGGCTGCAGGGGCCGGGGTCCTGCTTGGCAGCTCCCCAGACCCCTTGGCTGCACCGGGAAGTGGGAAAGGAAGGCAGCAGGGGACGGGTGAGTGGGAAAGAGTTGGCGGCCTGCTTGGCGGCTTCCCAGGTCCCTTCCGAGGATCAGGGAGCAGGAAAAGGCTGGCCTGACCACGAGGCGGGGTTTTCCCTGCTTTCTGGTGGCTGGAGGAAGATGGGCAGTTGGCAAGCTTGGGAGGCAGGCCGCCCGCAGCCCTGGTCACAGCTCAAAAAAGAGAACAACATGCAGGGGAGGGCAAGAGTCTGAGAGATCAACATAGAGGGGGTGCCTGCTCCAAGCCTTGATGGTGTGCCTGGGGGCAGGTCTTCAGCAGGTAGACACACACAGGAGGACTGCTCCGAGCCTCAGATGGGGCTGGGGGCAGGTCCCCAGTGATGACACACACACATACACACACACACACACACAAAAGGCGCCTGGCAGACTGGGGCCATCATAGGACATCCACTGAGGGGTCCCAGACTGTGAGAGGGCACAGGCCGGGCTGAGGGACTCTCTCCACCCCGAGTGCACAAATTTTTGTGCACCGGGCCCCTAGTATATATATAATTTTGATTCATTCGCACTGGATGGCTACTGTTGTGTTGGCTGTAGTCATTTTTTAATTTGACAATCTAAGGGAAAAGAGTTCAGTGCCTCTGACTAAATAGTCAGGCATTACATGTTTTAAAAATTCTTGCGGCACATAGGTTGAAATTTGCTGAAATAAGCCAATGAAGATATAGACATAAGGCCCCAGTACAGAGAATTCAATATCAGAGGTAAAAAAAAAAAAAAAATCCCCAGAATGATGACAGAGTAATCCCAGGATGGCATCAGGCAGTAGGCTTAGCAACCCACACGTCCAATTGTTTTGTATTGTATTGTTTTGTTTTTATGTTAATCCTCACTGTGGATTTTTTCCATTGATTTTTTTTTTTAGAGAGAGTGGAAGGGAGAGAGAGGAGAGAGAAAAAGAGAAAGAGAACATCAATGTAAAGGAGAGACATCGAATGGTTGCCTCCCACACAAGCCCAAACTGGGGCTGGAGATCAAACCTACAACCCACGTACATGCCCTTGACTGGGAATCAAACCCAAGACCCTTAGCTTAGCACGCCAATGCTCTAACCACTGCGCTCACCAGCCAGGGCCACAAGTCCATTTTGAAAAATCAGAAGGTTCTCTCAGTAACATCTTCAAGAAAATAAAATTGGTAAAAATACTTACTGCATTGAAGCATATTGAAGAAGAATTTGGGGACGAATTTGTGATAAGACCATAGAAAATGTAGCAGATACACAAAATAATTATTAAATCTAAAGAAAACAAATAGTTGTATAAGGAAAGAAAAATATAGCTCTTTCCAGCCTGTTCCGAGCCATGGGGGGCACAAGCACAAGACAGGAAACAAGAGGAGGCATTGCCACACGAAGCAAAAACGTGAGCTGGGATTCTGCTGCCAACACTAAGCCTGGTCCTGCTGCTGATATTTATTGAGTTCCTTAGGTCCAGAGTCTTTGTGCCGCTTTGACAAGGGAAGACATTTTTATTTTGTAGATGAGGAAACTGAGTCACATAGACACAAAGTACATAGTCTGTTTCGACAAAGGAATGGGATCTCTCCTTGAGCAATTTTGCTCGTTCCACTCCCTGGTGGTAGGTCCTCATGGGTTATGTAAGGTCAAGGAAGGCAAAGTATTTCTGTATAAGTCTGGTCCCTTTTGCCTCTTTGTCCCCTTGAGCATGGCTGTAATGGAGTCCTTCCTGGTGACCACTCCAATTCAAGTTCTGGAGTGAGCAAGCCCAATGAAAGGAAATTCTTACCACATTTTACAGTTTCTTTCATTACCAAAGTAGCCTCAGAGACTCTTGTCTCCCAAAGATTTACAGCCTGGTGCCCTGGCAGTTTTCTACACAGAAATGACCATGTAAAAGTCCAGCAAAACCCCATCCATGGCAAGAACTGAGAAAAATTTATTTTACTAACAGTGTACCCAACTTTCCAAATAACTAAGGGATTTTTTTAGGTCAATTAAACCTGTGTTCAATAAAATCACATGGGGACAAGAGTGCTGGGATTGTCAGCTATTGATACATCTCAGTTATACCTGGATAGGGGTTCTCCTGGCTAAACTGGATTAAGAATAATTTCCAAATCTAAATTTCCACAACATTACATTATATTCCATTATTTTCATTAACTTTCTCTCCTCCTCATTCCCAACCCCTTTGAGCTTGCTGACTTAGCGTTCTGCTAAAAGTGTTCCAGTCATGCATGCTTCTCAATTTGTGCAATATTTTGTTGAAAGACAGTCTGACTGTGGGATGAGCCAAGGCACCATGGGGAAAATGATGAATGCTTTATTTGTCAAGGTAAGTACAGAATTAGGGCTAAGAATTCTAACACTTCATTTGCTAGTATCATCATGAAATGACTTCCTCAATACAACTGCATTTTCCAGGGCTCAAAACTTACCTATATTTCATACTTTATGTAAGTTACTCTACCTATCAAAGCCTCCATTTCTCAACCCTGAGATAGAGATAATGATGTTTGTCTCACACACTGTTGTGCATATTAAATTAGACGATGCATTTTATGCCCCTACCCACAGTTCCTATCACATTATAACTACCCTAGGGGCCCGGTGCACGAAATTCATGCACTGGGGGGAGGGGGGTCCTCAGCCCAGCCTGCCCCCTCTCACATATTGGGAGCCCTCAGGGGTTGTCCTACTGACGGCTTAGGCATGCTCCCTGCTCCCCTTGGGGAGCGGGCCTAAGCTGCAGTCTGGCCTCCCTTTGTGGGAGGCGACCAGGCTAACCAGGGGAAGCCACCAGCCCCATCACCCCGCTGCTGCAGCCACTGCCAGTCACCACAGCCACCAAGGTGTTTTCATCAACACGGACTCCAGTCCCTTCACCATGAAAAAATGACAACTTTTTTAGGCATTTTCAAGATGTGACTTTCATAGGATATGACATTTTTTTCTTTCTTATTTTTTATCCTCACCTGAGGATATGTTTCCATTGATTTTTAGAGAATGTGGAAGAGAGAGAAAAACAGAGAGAAACATCAAAGTGAGAGGAACACTTTGATTGGTTGCCTCCTGCATATGCCCTGACCTGGGCCCTGGCCAGGGAGGAGCCTGCAACGTAATTACATGCCCTTGGTCAGAATTGAACCCAGACCCTGCAGTCAGAAGGCTGAGGCATTATGCACTGAGCCAAACTGGCTAGGGCAGGATATGACATTTCTTAGCCTTCCAGCAGTGGACCTTCATTTTTTTTTCTCCAGGAGTGTGGTGGAAAAACCCTAGATGCCTTTTTGGATTTTTATTACCCAAGTTACTAAAAATATTACCAGCGGCATACAGGGAGCTTAGCCAATGAGCGTTAAGAAAAGGTGTTTCCTCTGTAGTTCACTCTGATCACCTGCTCCACCCCTGCCCCTCCAATCTCAGCTCCACCCCTGCCCAGGTCTGTAAGCTCTGGCCGAGGATGCAGGCCTGGGCAGGGGACCCCCAAGCCACTCCAATTTCTGGCTTCACAGAGCCCAGGCCTCTCGATCACCAGCTGTGATCATGCCCTCTGCCAACGCTGGCATCCTCTGGCCAAGACTGCAGGCCTGGGCAGGGGACCTGAGACCCCTGCTTTGCTGGCTCCACTGGTGCCCACACCCCTGTGATCGCAGGCTCTGCCCCTGCCCCTCTGATTGCTGGCTCTGTGGAGCCGAGACCCTGCGATCTCTGGCCTTTCCCCTGCCTAGGCTTGAGGCCTCTGGCCCAGGCCTTATACCCCTGGGTAGGGCACCTCATACCCCTCTGATCACTGGCTCTGCCCCTGCCCCCTCCGATCACTGGTTCCACCCTTGCCCATGCCTGAGGCCTCTGGCAAAAGCCTCTGGCCTGGGCAGGGGACCCTCAGGCCCCTCTGATTGCCTGTTCCACCCCTTGGGCCCCACCTCCCCTGCCACCTGCCTGACTAACAGGCCTGACCACTTCAGTGGCAGGGCTGAGCTGGACTGGGCACCTCCATCTTGTGGCTATGGGCACTGCCATCTTGTGGCCATGAGGGCAGCCATCTTTGTCACAAAGTGATGGTTAATTTGAATATTACTCTCTATTAGACAGAATATGGCTATGGACACTGCCATCTTGTGGCCATGGGGCAGCCATATTTGTCTCAAGAGTGACAGTTAATTTGCATATTACTCTTTTATTACATAGGACTAGTGGCACAGTGTACAAAATTTGTGCATGGGGGCGGGGGCCTTTAGCCCAGCATACACCCTCTCCAATCTGGGATCCCTTGGGGGATATCCAACTCCCGGTTTAGGCCCGATCTTACAGGAACCAAGCTCAAACTGGCCAGTCAGAAATCTCTCTCACAATCCAGGACTGCTGGTTCCTAACTGCTCATCTGCCTGCCTGCCTGCCTGATTACCCCTAACTACTTCTGCCTGCCAGCCTGATTGACACCTAACTGCTCTCCTACTGGCCTGATTGCCCCCAACTGCCCTCCCTCTGCCTGCCCAATTACCCACAACTGCCCTCCCCAGCCACGACCTGCCTCCTCTGCCAGGACGCCCCTTCTCTGTGCGAGGCATCAGAGACACCAGGACCAGCCTCCTCCATGGCATGGCCACCAGGCCCTGTCTCCACTGTGCATGTGGCCATCTTGTGGTGGCTTTCTTGTGGCTGCCATATTGTGGTGGCCATCTTGTGTGTGACATCACACACAAAAGTCACCTAGGCTTTTATTAGTATAGATTTTGAATGTTACTTCACTTTCCCCTGAAAGTGTCAAAACTCTCTCTCTCTCTTTTTCTCTCTCTCTCTCTCTGTAAATATGTAATATTGACAACTCAGCCATTGGCTGCCCTCATTTGCTAGTAACATGATATCTTATATCCAATGGTAGAACATTCTAGTCACCTAGATAAACCCAATAAAATTAAGTTACACATAAAAACTATACAAAAATAAAATTATCATACCATCAGAGTGTTCATCTTTTGCAGAGAATATATGAAAGTAAGAATTTACATTGTGCACCAAATAAAGTGCATGTTTGTAGCTATGGTCTATCTCAGTCACATATGGTTCAAAAACATGGAAAGGGAGGGCCCACATTGAAATCCAGGCTCTTCTACTCATTAGTTGTGTAACTTTAGTGAAATTTCTTCTTGAGTCTGAGCCTTAGTATCCTCACCTGTAAGATGCATTTTACCCTTTTTAAGCACTAGCACCTGGTTCATACTAAGACAACAAATGATAGCATTTATTTTACTAGTAATGATACAATTAATCATCATAACACAGGTGAGATACTTATTTTGCTCATCAAAATAAAAATAAAAATAATTCAATCATTTCCGTTCCTTTCAAGAGCAAATGTTTCTTTGAATTGATTTATACTATTGAAAATGAGGTTAATTCCACTAATATTTTCTTCCAACAGGTCCCATGGTTTACTTGTATTGATCATCTATGATCATCAAGTTCACATTATTAGATAGATCTACAGGAAAAAGAAAAGGGGCACTAGCAGTTATTATCTCTTCTATACAAGGCATTGTGCTAATCGCTTTAGCATACATCAATTATGTCATTTGTTCCTATTAGCAACCAAATAAGGGAAGAACTCAGCTGCCCATTTTTTAGAAACCTAAGGAAACTGAGGTTTGCAAAGGTTAAGTAAATGCAGTGCCAACGGTGAGTGGCAGAGCTTGGATTACAATCGAGATATCTCAAATTCCAAAGCCCACACTCTCCAGTCTGAGAGATCGAAGTATTTTTTCAGGAATACAAAGAATGGGAGGTGATCTGTATTTAAGATTATTTCTTCTACAGTCTCTAGTGAGAAGCAAAGAATCTCTGTATTCCAGTGTCAGTAATAATTCTCCCAATTTATTGGTTCTTTCTGATTTAGCATTTCCCAAACCATTAAAAAATGAATAAAGATAAGAATTTCTTTTTCCAGTTGATTGTGACAAATTATTTCACCAAAATGCACAAATGTCCCCAATTACTGTGGGATATTCTATAAGTCTTCTGTTTTACATACTATCTGAAAATAACACCTTCTGAAAGTTGTGGCTCTTCTCTCTTTTCTTTCTTTTCTTTCTTTCTTTCTTTCTTTCTTTCTTTCTTTCTTTCTTTCTTTCTTTCTTTCTTGGAGTTGCTTTAGAGTTTATAGTTGATTTTTTAAAAATCTTATGTTTCTACTGGAGGCCTAGTGCATGACATTTGTGTACTTGGGGGGGGGTGCCCTTCAACTCGGCCTGCACCCTCTCACAGTCTGGGAGCCCTCAAGGGATGTCCAACTGATGGTTTAGGGGAGCAGGCCTAAGCTGGCAATTGGACATCTTTAGCACTGCCACGGAGGCAGGAGAGGCTCCCGCCACCACCATTCCACTTGCCAGCCATGAGCCCAGCTTCTGGCTGAGCAGCACTCCCACTGTGGGAGCGCACTGACCACCAGGGAGAAGCTCCAGTGTTGAGCATCCACCCCATGGTGGTCAGTGCATATCATAGCAACCAGTCATATCACCATTTGGTCAATTTGCATATTGGCCTTTTATTATATTGGATTATTACTATTACAATTTATATTCCATATTATTTTGTATTAGTTTTAGGTGTATAACATAGTGGTCAGACAATAATATACTTTACAAGATGGTCCCCTGTTATTTCAAGGACCCAACTGGCACCGTACATAGTTATTACAATACTAGGGGCCCGGTGCACAAAAATTTGTGCACTCGGGGTGGAGGGAGTCCCTCAGCCCGGCCTGTGCCCTCTCACAGTCTGGGACCCTCAGTGGACGTCCTATGATGGCCCCAGTCTGCCAGGAGCCTTTTGTGTGTGTGTGTGTGTGTGTGTGTGTGTGTGGCCACTGGGGACCTGCCCCCAGCTGCATCTGAGGCTCGGAGCAGTCCTCCTGTGTGTGTCTACCTGCCAGGGGCCTGCCCCCAGGCACACCGTGGAGGCTTGGAGCAGGCACCCCCTCTATGTTGATCTCTCA
>PVJC01030945.1:0-20899 GCA_004026665.1 Murina feae
CCCCCCCCCCCAACAGCTTGGTTACCCCACACAGCCTGTTCAGTCGTTTGGTCGTCCCTCACTAACCCTCCTGCTGGCCTGGTCATAGACAGCCATCTTGTGAGGGCATGAGGGTTAATTACCTCTTTATTATATAGGAAGATTTGTCATTAGAAATATTTCCTGTATTTAAATCTCACATAAAACTTTATAAACACTGCAACTATAGCTTTCTTAAGTTTATAGAACTTTTACAATAAAACCTTAAGAGTCTTCATTTATAAATTCTTAAATAGGTTTTATTCACATTTCTGGTTCCATTTACATGACAATAACCATTCATTTTTAAAAACGTAAACTTTGGCCCTAACCGGTTTGGCTCAGTGGATAGAGCGTCGGCCTATGGACTGAAAAGTCCCGGGTTCGATTCCGGTCAAGGGCATGTACCTTGGTTGCGGGCACATCCCTAGTGGGAGGTGTGCAGGAGGCAGCTGATCGATGTTTCTCTCTCATCGATGTTTCTAACTCTCTATCCTTCTCCCTTTTTCTCTGTAAAAAATCAATAAAATAATTTTAAAAAGAAAAAGTAAACTTTGAAAAAAATGTTAAGTAGCAGACTCCTTCACAATTAATTCTATAAATGTTAGTTTTATTTGATAAATTCCAAATATATCTTAAGACTTACATGCAAATAAATAATATATTTAAATTAATATTCAATGGTCAGTAGTGATTAATGAAGTTTTCAATAATATTGAGAAATTCATGAGTGCTTAAGATTAATTTCCCACTATTTTCAATAGGTTAAGTCTTTGAATAACTGTGTGTAACCTAAACTTACAGACTTTGGTCAGTTGGATATAATAATTCAGTATGTCATGAAATAGTTGAAAGGCTTACTTACCATCATAGTCTCTACACCGTTTTTTTGGCATTGGTGGTCTGACATATGAGTTATGGTCCACTTGGTCTTCATGAAATTCAGACCAACTTTCGGTAGTGTTATTACCATGATGTGTAGGAGCAATTACCGTTATGGTGCTGCTCAAAGTAGGTACAGGATAGTGACCAGATGAAATGTTAGGTACCGAAGAAACTGGAGTATAATTGTTTTCTAGTGGATCTGTCCTATCCAGGTCATATTTAGGTTTTACCAGGTCTCTTTCTGCAACAAAATATAAATGATTTATCAAACTGTTTTTTTTAAATACCATGTTCTAGCCCTGACTGGTTTGGCTCAGTGGATAGAGCGCCGGCCTGCAGGCTCAGGGTTCCCAGGTTCAATTCCAGTCAAGGGCATGTACCTTGGTTGCAGGCACATCCCCTGTGGGGAATATGCAGGAGGCAGCTGATCGATGCTTCTCTCTCATCGATGTTTCTAACTCTCTATCCCTCTCCCTTCCTCTCTGTAAAAAATCAATAAAAATATATTTAAAAAAACAACAACAAAAAAAACAAAAACCATGTTCTAAATGCAGAAATAGAACTATTTTCACTAAACAGAAAATGGTCAAATTTTAGACAACCCTCGTTTTCTTTTGCAAACAATGAATACACCATGTCCCAAGAAAAGCTATTTCTTTTCAATATTACCTAAACTATAAAACCACACATAAATTTGCTGTACTTAATGAGTTTAAAATTTCTTCAAGTTCTATTTACAGAAATTTTTAATTTTTCTTCACTGTAATCTTAGTACGCATAACTTCAGCCCCCCCAAAAAAAACAAAAGTATGTAATAAAATAAAACTATGGTTATTTTTTCTGTGATGAATATTTGTCATCCTTCTAAAAATCTTAGCATGCCTTTTAACAGTGAACACCATTTGACAATGAGAATGGATTAGCAGAGGAAGGAAAAGGAGTTCATATTAAACATAAACAAACAAATTAACTGGGCTGTATATGGTCCCAAGGAGAAAGAAAAGATATCAAGGAGATTTGTTAAGAGAAGCAATGTGCTGAGAGGCCTAGTATAGGTAGACCAAAAGCAGGGGGGTGGGGGAGGCTCTAAAAGAAGAGTAACAGAGAAGTGCAGGGCTTACACAAAGGCTACAAACAAAATTATTTCCTAGACTAAATAAAGATGGCTATACAATGAAGTTTGCAAGGGTAGCTAATATCAAAGCTTAAGTAAAGGTGTTCTACTCAAAGATGTTTGTTTTATTGGTCATAATATCTCCTTTTTAATAATGCACATTGCAAGAAATAGTATACATGTTAGAAATGACATGGTCTTGCAATTACACACATCTGAAATGAAAACTTTTAACTGTGTTCATAGTTTTGAAATATAACTGATACACAATTAAAACAAGTTTTATGACCCTTAAATAAGAAGTACTTTCCCAGTAAGAGAATGCCAATGAAAATATATGCATTTACCCCTGCTTCGCGTTCTGCTCCTGCTTCTGGTCCTGCTTCTATCCCTATCCCTGTCACGAAGCCTCTCTTTACTCCAACTTCGACTCCGACTCCTGCTGTAACTGCGACTTCGCCCTCGTCTTCTATTGTACCGGTCTCTGTATGAATCTCTTCGAGGAGGGTTTCGATCATAATCTCTTTTGCGAGAACGATCATCCTTTTTCCTCTCATCACGACTTCTAAAGAAATATGATCACTTTCATGTAAATAACTTTTAAGCAGATATAGGGAAAATTCTAAATGAAGAAGTCACTTAATTCTTATATCATGATTCTTTACTGTACCATTGGAATACAAAGGAAAAGAAATAATAACTTGTACAATAAAAAATTGAACATGATCTGCAGAACAAGTCCTCTAAAACTCCTTTAAGGAAAAATCTCTTAAAGTCTTAATTCTTAGTCTTACACAAAAAGGCATATATACAGTTAGGTACCTATACATATGTCTTATAGTACATATTACCTGTACATATATGTACTTATACATATGAACACATATCTTATCTCACAGGCATGTATCACATGCACTGCATTCTAAATGCCTTTGAAGCCTTAATGAAAAAAATCATAAATTCTTATTAAAGGGAAACCTCAGGCAAGAAAAGATCTCATTAAGATTTCACTGGAATGTGAAGTTAAGAATAAAAACAACTAATAAATGGTAGAAAAGGTCTGAGTTACACTTTCTTAAACCAGTAACAAAATAGATATTACTTGCTCCCGTGTAAAAGACTATCAAGTCTAAACAGTTGTGTAAAAGATAACCAAAGTCTAATCACCAAACATGGTTCAATTAATTAATCACCTATTTTCTCTGTATCGGGAGCTTGACTGGGGAGGACTATGATTTAGCCTTCTCGAAAACTTCTTCTCTCGTTCTTCCTCTTTTATGATCTGACATCCAAAAAAAAAGGTGTAGAAGATTTAGCAACAGTCATTAATTATCATGTTACTATGTCAATGACTTAACTGATACTAAATTATAAAAACAAAATTGCCATTTAAACAAAATACATTTAGTTTAATCACAAAAGACAGGCATGCTGAAAGTTAAAATGAACCTAAAGAAACTCATAAATGCTTATCTTAGATAATAATTAGTGGAGAGAAAACATTTTAAGCAAGTGTCCTCATTTAAAAACTATTAGTAAAAACCCAGCTTTATTCCTCTTTCAAAAGTCCAACATACATTCATGTTTTGGTTCATGGATTTGGTTTGGCACTGAACACATTAGGGAATATATGAGCATACCTTAGAACTAACCAACTCATAAAAAAATAGAACATTTGAGAAAATAACATATAAAACAGTTCTTCAGTTTCTCATGGTAGTATGGCAGCTATATATTCCTCTTTCATAAAAATGGCCTCCATTCATATTATGTAATTAACTAGAGGCCCAGTGCACAAAAATCTGTGCACTTGGAGGGGGGGTGGGAGTCCCTCAGCCCGGCTTGTGCTCTCTCAGTCTGGGACCCCTCAGGGGATGTCCACCTGCTGGCTTAGGCCTGCTCCCCAGGGATCGGGCCTAAGCTGGCAGTCAGACATTACTCTGGCAGCCCAGGAGCCCTCAGGGGTTGTCTACTTGTTAGCGGGGAGCAGGCGTAAGCTGCAGTCGGACATCCTTAGCACTGCTGAGGAGGCAGGAGAGGCTCCCGCCACCACAGCTGTGCTGGCAACCATCAGCCTGGCTAGTGGCTGAGCAGAGCTCTCCCTGTGGGAGCACACTGACCATCAGGGGGCAGCTCCTGCATTGAGCATCTGGCCCCTGGTGGTCAGGGTGTGTCATAGTGACCAGTCATTCCCAGTGGTTCTGCTGTTATGGTCAATTTACATATTGCCCTTTTATTATATAGGATAGAGGCCTGGTACATGGGAGGGGGCCAGCTGGTTTGCCTCGAAGTGTGCATCCTGCTCAGGTGCCTGGTCAGCCTGGGTGAGGGAGTGATGGCTGTTTGTAGGCTGGTCAAGCCCACCAGTGGTGACCCTCACCCTATGTGGGTGTGACCAGCCTGGGTGAGGGCCTGAGGGCTGTTTTCAGACTGGCTGCATCCCCTTCAGGGTGGGGGTCCCCACTGGGATGCCTGGCTAGCCTGTGTGGGGGCTGATGGCTGTTTTCAGGCTGGCCATGACCCATGGTGACCCAAGTTCCCAGGCTCTCCATTTTTCTTTTTTTTCCTGGGATTTATTTATCTTCTATAACTGAAAGTTTGTAGCCTCGAGCAGAGCCAAGGGCCGGCCAGGTCAGGTGGGAAGCTTGGCTTCCTCCACTGCCTGGAGCAACCCAAGCCTACTGCTTGCTCCAGCTCCATGGCCACCGCAATCTTAGTTGGGTTAATTTGCATACTCGCTCCTGATCGGCTTGTGGGTGTGGCTTGTGGACGTGGCTTGAGCATAGCAGAGGGACAGTTAATTTGCATGTTTCTCTTTTATTATATAGGATAGAAAGCAGCCCTAAAAAAAATTCCCTTGTTCAATGCTACTTTGTTTAGGCCAGAGTTTTCCATGCTGTACTGCCCAGAACACTGTTTACATAGCACATTAATAGGTGTTACCAGAAAGACTAGGATTTAGAGTATAAATAAATTCAGAAAATACTGAACATGTGGCTTCAAGAAATATGATAGGCATTAAGATTTGCATTTTTCATAAGAACCCTAAGATATTCTGATATAGGCAGTCTACAGATAATATAAAAAAATTCTAGTTTATGCCCATTGCTCCAGCATCCCTTTGGATGAAAGCTTCTCACTGTCAAAAGGTTTCCCATCCTATATAATAAAAGGGTAATATGCAAATTGACCCAACGGCAGAATGACCTGTCACTATGATGCACACTGACCACCAGGGGGCAGACGCTCAACACAGGAGCTGTCCCCTGGTGGTCAGTGTGCTCCCACAGGGTGATGGCCGCTGAGCCAGAAACCAGGCTCATGGCTAGTGAGCACAGCAGCAGTGGTGGAAGCCTCTCACCTCCAGGGCAGCACTAAGGATGTCCAACTGCCGGCTTAGGCCTGCTCCCTGTGGGGAGCATCAGTTGGGACATCCCCCGAAGCCTCCCAGACTGTGAGAGAGGGCCCAGGCTGGGCTGAGGAACACCTCTAGAGCGCATAATTTTCGTGCACCTGGCCTCTAGTTGGATAGAATATGAATATTCTATCAACAGACCAAACTCTAACACTGCTTAAAATTTTTATTAATAATAGTCTGCCCTTTTTTCGCCCTTATTAATACTTTTATTCTCTTGCCACCCATATCAACCCTCCCCCACCAAAAATGCTAGGTATAAATAAAATTCTCCTAAGGCATGTTTTCCTTTCTATTTACTTCAATGCACACTTGCAAGTAATTTGTGTTAACAGATCATCATACCCCATAGTACATGATCAACAGCAAACTTTTTCTACACCCACAGCATTTTTTATCTAGATGGCCATCTGACATTCTGACAGTTCTAAAAGGATAAATATCTTTAACATGGGTATTTTATGTGTGTCTGTCTGTATAATTATGTACAAATACAGGTGTATAAATATGTTTAGGTATAGAGGCATAAAAATATATTTAAGATTAAGAACATTATATATGCATAATAAACATGTTTTAGTTATATAATCTGAAAAAAAAAAAAGGTTTATGAGGGGTAAAAAACCCAAAGGTCACAACACATCTTTCACACAATAATCTCTCAATACTAATAGTAATTACCATTTACTAAAAAACCTACTATGTGCCACATATATACTGGGTGCTTTCTAGATATTATTTTTGCTGGAATTACAATCCTTAAATATCAAATTGAGGAGATCTGAATTAAAGTATGATTATTAAACAAAAATAGTAATCTTGTATAAAAGATGGCTACTCCGGAGTTCTTCCATAAAACCTCTTAAATTATGAGGTCATTTCTATTGCCCTGTGAAGGTCATTTTATTTAACTACCTTAAAAATAATTCCCTACAAAGTGGTTGTGGAACAGAAACAAACAGATTTACTTTCAATCTAATTATTTTCACAGAACATAGGTAATAAGCATCCATAGCTACAAGATATTGTGCAGAAAAGTTAAAGGCCTGCATGAAAGGTAGATCCATGGCTGGCACCTTGAACTGTGATATCTGGAGGGTTCCCATCATTGCCTGATAACAACAGCTCACTTACGCCTGAATTGTGTGTGTACACAATATGGTTTATGGCGAATACCTGCTTTCCTCCTGGGAATCTAGAACATGCTAGGCAGAAGGTACCCAGGTAGCCAAATCTAAGTAAAAGTTCTGGACACTGAGTCTTTAACAAGCTTCCCTGGTTCACACATACTGTCACTACTCCTTATGCACATCTTAAGTGACTCCACTGGGAGAGAACTCTGAAAGCTTGCGCCTGCTTCCCCCTAGACTTTGCACCATACACTATTTTCCCTTTGCGGATTTTGCTTTGTATCCTTTCACTGTTAAGAAATTATAACTGTGAGAATGATTATATGCTAAGTCCTGTGAGTCCTCCTAGTGAAATCACTGAACTTGGGGGTGGTCTTGAAGACTCCTGACACAGATACAGAAAATACAACTCAGTTTAATTATCCCTTATATGTTTTCAAAGAAAATGTAAGGTTTAACACAAATTCTTACCTCGTCTTTTTTTATATCTTTTTCTTGGTGCTGAAAAAATTCCACCTTTAAGCTTCCTGATGATGGCTGCTCTGGAGGAGGTAGGTAACTTTTTGTATTCACAGCATCAAAAAGTTTTTCCACAAATATCTGTGTCTCTAAAAATAAAACAAACCAAAAAATCCTACATATTAAAAGCCACTTGCCAAGATTATTATTCTCCACTTAAAACCTTCCTAACCAGTGTGCCATGGTATAGTCCCGTGGTAACACCACTATATTCAGTTTCAGGTGACGAGGCTGGAACAGCCAGAGTGTCTGGGCCTGTCACTTCCAGCCATGACCAGTCTCTATGTACCCTACCAGTGCACAAACACAAATACTACCATCATCTAGATGTTGGCAAGTAAAAAAGCTAAACAGCACTGTGCTAGACAACATTCAACATAGATCCCTTACAAGTACTACCTTTAAATAAACAAACATCCAGTCATTTTCTTAATCTTCAAAGAAAAAAATGTCAGCATGATTTAAGAAAAGGCATAAGAACAGTAATGAGAAAAAAGACTTAAGCTATGGACATAAATCAGCAATAAAACTGTTTGTTCATCTTTGTTACAATTAGAGCCTGTCTCCTTTAATACTGTGGATACTTTCTTTTTTAAACTTTTATTAGTGTTTATTTTATGGTGATTTTACTCCGAGGCCCTAGGTTTTAGTTTCTTTAGCTTCTTCTGGGATAGTTTTCTTTTGTGCAACCTCCTCTTCTGATTCTTCTGGTTTGGGAATAATCTTCTGTAAAAAATTTTTAAAATATGCTTTTATTGATTTTTTAGAGAGAAAGGAAGGGAGAGGGATAGAGAGATAGAAACATCAATGAGAGAGAGACATCAATCAGCTGCCTCATGCACACACCCTACTGGGGAGCTAGCCAGCAACCAGACATGTGCTCTAATATGGAATCCAACTGCTGGCCTCTTGGTTCATGGATCGATGCTTAACCACTGAGCCACACTAGCTCAGACAGAATAATCTGCTCTTTTTCAATAAGAATCATCTCAGTGTGGCAGGGAAAGCTAATGTATTGGTTAATGTGCCCATATGCTCTGTAAATTCTGCTCATCTTGGGAGCTTTGCTCACTTGGATGTGTTCAATGAGCAGAGAATCTACATCTAAACCCTTAAGTTCAGCATTACTCTGCATTTCTAAGCATGTGCAGCAAATTTCAGCACTCTTTTCAGGCCACCGACCCTGTGTCTAGCCCATTGTTTGGCCTGGGCACACCTACAATTTTATCACAACAGAATGGCACACATTGCTTCTGTAAAGTGACACCCTTTAGATAGATATCTCATGGCTTTTCAGATATGCATACCCCTGATGGCCTGGACAGTTGCACAAGTCTTCTTAAAGTGAACATGAAGATCTGAACCTCTTGATTTACATGACTTTGTGAGGTCTTCTGGTCAAGTGAATAGCGAACCATTTTCAAAGGTCACCTCAGACTTCAAGAACAGCTAGATAATCTTATTTAAATAACATTAAAATAAAGTAGTATTCTTAAACCAAAGATCTTACCTTTTTGAAGAAATACATCCAGTTGATCAATACATAATGCCTTTAATTCTTTTTCACTTTTGTCCTTTTTTACCAAAGCAAGAACATATTTTGCTAGGGCTGATGGATCTGCATCACAGCTGAAGAAAAAAAGAGTATTGAAGGAAATTTAGCCGTAAATAATTGCATATTCTACAAATTCCAGTTACAAATGGACTTAGTCGGCATAATCAATAGTGACATGAAATAACATATGTAAAAAGCACCTGGCTCATGGAAGACAATAAAGACATATAAGTTCTGCTTTACATTACTATACTTTACATAATTTGTACAGTCATTATTCAGTATCCTTCCAAATATATACTAATATATGTATTGAAAACTCAGTAGGCTTTATTATTATCAAAAAAGATAAATTTTAAATAAAATAAAAACAATTTCTAAACATCAAAAACTAATTAGTATGGTATGATAAAAATATAAAAAGGCTTTTCCCCCTCAGAAGTAGATAAATAATAGCTAAGAAAACACTGAAAGTACAATAAAGAGAAACTTAAATATATACTACTTGATATATTATTTTAACAACAGACAAGAAAGTCTGGAAACAGACTCAATATATATAGAATTTTATATTTTATAATGGTGGCATTAAAACCAATAAAGATGAGATGAACTAGGCTACATGTACCCAAATGCCTGACCTAAAGGAATGATAAATGTTATGAGATGATAAATGTCTGCTGGACTACTAAGTTCATTCTCAGGGTAATTTGTTACTTATCATAAGTCAATTCTCTCATAGATCTACTACTATTTATTTGCAAACACTTGAAGTGGGCTATAACCTAAACAAAAAACAAGGGGGAAAAATCTTATTTCAATGGTACCTGAGAGATTTTTAAAAACTTTTTCTTTGTAACTTACTTCAATATAGTTACTTATGCCAACTTTTTTAAAATGCAGACAAAATAATTTATGGTAAATTAATACTTTCCCATTTAATTATAATGAGCACAGAAAATACTTAGACCTGTGATGAAATAAGCATGAAGAAATGTGACAATAACCTCATGATGTATTTAAAGATATACTTATATCTGGCAATCTGGTATTACTGCATGAGAAACCATGAAACAATACTTATGCATGTTTGGTAACTTGAATCAACAAAATCAACTAAGCGTTAACCTAACTAGACATCAAGCTAAACATATTCAGTTTACTAGAAATCACTAATACTATATCACTGTGTTATCTTGTTTTATTGCAGTTGCTGTTAATAAAAAATTCAGTCTCTACATTGAATCTATATGCTATAATGTGATTCAAAACTGGTTTGTTGTGAATTTTCAATTTTATAATTCCTTTCTAATAATGTAACTGTCAGTTTACATTTCTCTAAACTGAACACCAAATCTATTTCCATTCCCACCCTGTTAGTTTTCAAAGTGGATTAATATGTCAGCAGCTAAAAATCTGAAGAAAGACCTTTGTGATTTTTATAATTATTATGATCTACAGACTACAGTTTTATAAAATAGTAAGACAAAATTCGCAAACAATCTTTGCTCTACAACTTTGAATAAAATTAAGAACCAATAAAAGTCACAACCACAACAAATCAACTATTATACACAAAAAATTTAAGTACGAAAATTTTAAATGTGTTAGATTGCAAATTATAAATTAGAAGATTTGTAATTTCACATTTAACAGCAAAACAGGTAAAACTGCATTTGACAGGCAATTTTTCTTAAGTCCTATAAGAAAGCATTTTAGTTATATTCCAATTATTTTGGGGTTTTTGTGTGTTTTTTGTGACAGAGAAAAAGGTATGTGCTTGCAAATTAGAGCCTAGTAAAAAATAATCTGAACTATGAACATTTAATAATATATCAAAATGGTAAGTATCAGGAACATGCAAAATGTGTTCTCTTATCTATTTGTCTTAACTAAAAGTGCCAATGCTGCATCATATCAACATCTAGCAATGATAACCTGCTATGCAAAATTAATGATGTAAAAAAAAGT
The DNA here is from genome assembly GCA_004026665.1 of Murina feae. Classification (NCBI taxonomy): domain Eukaryota; kingdom Metazoa; phylum Chordata; class Mammalia; order Chiroptera; family Vespertilionidae; genus Murina; species Murina feae. The sequence goes on from PVJC01030945.1 coordinate 10,608, forward strand.
CTAAATAACCTAATCAAAAGAATCACGTTCACATAATAAGGGGTTACTTTTAAAAACTGTTCAAGGCAAGCAAGATTGACTGTTCATAAGTACTTTACTAAACTAGCTGCTACTGATAATAGGTTTGTGATTTGAAGGATACATATATTGTTCAGAGCTAGATTTAACCCTTTTCTATATTGCTAGCATTCTGGAAATGTGTGAAAGAAAAGAGGGGCTGAAATCTTCTTTCAGATCAGAGAAAGAGACCAAAAAAATAAGATTTGAAAATGGGTAAGGACAAAGGAATACTGAAAGAGATGCAAACTGTATTCCCACCTCAGAAAGCATGTCAAATTCCCACCAATTCTATATTTCATAAGCACTTAGCCCAGCAAAAACATAATCTGCCAGTAAAGCACGAGTCTAACTCAATGTGTGTGTGTGTGTGTGTGTGTGTGTGTGTGGGAATGGAGGTGAGAGGAAGTGGAGAAAACACAAAGAAAACCAGAAACTACAAAATAAGGCAGGCATGAGACAGTCTACCATTAGGTCTACCAATAGCATTTGTGATAGGTGGGGAGGAGGAGGGACCAACTAAGTATTTTAGTTAACAGTAAGTCAAGTGAGACAAGGTGGGAAATGGTTGGGAGAAAACTTAAATCATAAAGATACAATAAAATAGAACATTGAGAACTTCCAAGGGAATAGTGCAGTGCAGTTCTCCTATACAATAGGGAGTGCTTTCACTTACAGGTGCCAACTTTTATAAATATACTAGAGGCCCAGTGCACAAAATTCAGGCATGGGGGGTAGGGGCATCTCTCAGCCCAGCCTTCACCCTCTCTAATCCAGGACCCCTCAGGGGATAGCTGACTGCCTCTCCTAACCACTTGCCTGCCTGCCTGCCTGATCGCCCCTAACCCCTCTTCCTGCCTGCCTGATCACCCCTAACCCCCTCTGCCTGCCTGATCGTCCCTAACTACCTCTGCCAGCCTGCCTGATTGCCTCAAACTGCTCCTCTACCAGCCTGATCACCCCTAAACTGCTCCCCTGCTGGCCGGATCACCCCTAAATGCCTCTGCCTCGCCCCACACCAAGGACCCAGGATTCCCCCCTCCGGCCAGTCGCAGGCATCCAGGACCCTGGCTTCCCTCCCTCTAGCTGGCCGCAGGCACCCGGGAACTGGGCCGGTTTCACCCAGGTCAGCCACAACCACAGGGACCATGGGCGGGTGGCTTCTACAGGCACCCGGGAGCACAGGGCGGGTGGCTTGTCCCTCTCCCAGGCCACAGCTGCAGGCGCTGGCACCTGGAACCTCAGGGCAGATAGCTTGTCCCTCTTCGGGCCACAGGTGCAGCCGCTGGCGCCCGGGACCACAGGGTGGGTGGCTTGTCCCTCTCCCAGGCTGCAGCTCCAGCCACTGGCACCTAGATTGTGGGGCATGTGGCTTGTCCCTCTGCCGGACCGCAGGTGCAGCCACTGGCAACCAGGCCGTGGGGCACACAGCTTGTCCCTCTCCCGGGCTGCAGCCTGGCTGGTCCCCATTCCTCTCTCACAAGCTCATTTGTGCCTGGCTGGTCCCCATTCCTCTCTCCCCAGTGTTGAATGTCTGAGCCATTACAGTGTGAGGGCATGATTAGCTTTTTATTATATAGGATAAACAAACTCAAACAAATTCATAGAAAAAAAACAGAAAGGTAAATGGTCAGATAGCTTACTAGGGATTCTCAACCAGGAAAATTGAAATGCCAGCAAGAACTTTGCAGGTTTTCAAATAATTGAGGGGCTATCACAAGAAAGGATTACATTTATTCACTATATTCTCCATGGGATATATTAGAACTAGTAAATGAACGCAACCATTTTTGGCTTAAAATAGAGACAGACTTTTAAAAAAATAATCAGAGGCCTCCCACAGGCAGAATAAACTGTCTGAGAGAAAGTGAGCACTCCATGAGAATGATTTCAAGCATAGGCTGAACAGCCGGTGGCAGATAAGTACTAGATTGGATAGTAAATCCCTCGCAAATCTGAAAGAGCATAATCCCTAGGTTAATTATGTTCATGGGATATTGTGCAGCTCTATAAAATATTAGATAATGCAGTATTCTTTTTAATTACTAATCTATAAATATTAGTAATAAAATGTTTAAAGTTACACAACACTATAAAGTACACATTATGTTAGGTAGTTTTATAAAAAATATCAAAATCTACAAATAGAACTTCTTACTCCTAAGTTTAGCCTCTGGGCCTAACATAGTACCTGAGACAGAATATTGAGAGTATGTAAAAATCTATCTCACTAAATCAATACAGTTCACTTTTGTCAGGGACCCTTTTTTCTTCATCTTCATAAAGTTCTGATAATTAAAAAAAAATAAATTTATTATCTTCTAAATACTACATTTATCTTTCAAAAGTATTTAATAAGCACCTATTATGTCAGACACTGTTCTAGATCTTGAGGATACAACTTTGAAAAAAATAAAGTTCCAGCCCTCAAAGAATTTACATTGGGGATAGGTATAAGGAGGAGACAGACAATGCATACATACATATAAATAATGTAATGTCATGTACACAAATGCTCTAAAGGAAAACAATACAATGTAAAGGGACAAAGTATAGAAGAAAAAGAATGAAGGGAAGAAAGGAGGAAGAAAAGAAAATGAGAGTAAATGAATGAATATATCTTAGGTAAGCTCACCAATAAAGGTCCCTGATGAAATGGCATTTAAACAGGGATCAAAATAGAGTCCAAGGGTAACCCAGGCCAAGGCACCCTACAGAAAAGGCTTGACGTGGGTGTCTACTTGATACATTAGGAACAAGAGTTCAATGGGATTGGGCAAAGTGGGCATTCATAAACATTTGAATTTCTAATTTCTAATTTCTCTTCTTTGTAAGGATTAAAACTTAATGGCTTCAATAAGCTTTGACAGATTTAATTCCAAATTGCTATGAAGTCATTCAAATAGATTTTGAAGGCATAAATATCAAATTTTATCAATCTCTGAATATACTGTGTTAAGGATACAACTAATAATAATGGCCTTGAAATGCACAGGGGTGACCAACTAAGAGGGTCATTCTCTTCCAACTGTTAGTATACACACTAAATAAGTTGGGAGAAGACAAAGCAATGCAAAAATCAAATGTTGTAAGTCTCTTGCCCAAAATAAATTTTCTTAATACTTTAAATAACACAAATCAAATAAGCCCTAATGTAAATGTTATAATTATTCCTAACACACTCATCATATTAATTTTTACTTTTTAATTTAGAACTTTCAAAATAGTAACAAAACAGTAAAGTAAAAAATAAAAAAATAAAAAAGCTAACATTCCAGTACAATGTTTCAAAATACTATTTTGTTTTTGCTTAAGTTTCTTAGAGGCTTTAGAAATTCAGTGGAAAATAACTGTTAAAATTTAACCTAAGCTTTATTTTCAGTAATCTTGAGAGAAGGAGCTGGAGGTGGCAGTGGGAATTTAAAATTAAATTTAAATATGTTAACTCAGTAACTTTAGAACATGAATACACCCACATCTGTTCCAACAAAATTTCCACTTCATATTCAGGAAAAATATCTCATTTGCATCAGCCATGGTTCTATTATTCTGTACTTAGACAACTCTTTTAAAAATCCAAATTTCCTTGCAACAAATATAACATATACATTGAAAAATGCTTGTCATAGTTTATCCAATTCAAATTAAGAGGCAAAAATATATTTGTATGTAGCAGTTAGTCACAGCAGAGGTTACTCATTGAGAATAATCACACCCACTTAATTTCACAAAATAAAATCACCACTACCAAATAAGCATATCAATCCATGAGAATCAAACAAACCAGTTCTTATCACTGAAAAAGTTATCACAATACATCTATAATAATAAAAGCATAGTATGCAAATCAACCGAACAACCGAACAACAGAACGACCATCTGGATGACCATCTGGATGACCTTCCGAACGACCATGCTATGACACACACTGGTACCAGGCTAGCCAAGGCAAGTGCAATGCGGTTGGTTGGGAGGCCCCACATCACCCCACGATCATCCTGCAGAGGGAGGCCCAGGCCACCAGCTGGCAGGGTGATCGGATGGAGGGGAGGTGGGTTATCACAATCACCCCAAAGAGGGAGGCCCAGGCTACCTGGCTGGCAGCACTGGAGCAGGTGGGCAGGGTCTCTCTCTGCACTGCAATTGATCTCGGAGCCCTGGCCAGGTGGGCGGAGCCTCCTTCTGTTCGGTGATCTATTGAGCAGCCTCATGATCCATTGCCCCACAAAGGGAGGCCCAGGTCATCTCACTTGAAGCACTGCGGCAGATGGGTGGGACCTCCCTCTGCAGGGTGATCTATCTGGGGACCCCACGGTCAATCACCCCACAGAGGGAGGGCCAGGCCAACAGCCAGTGATGCTGTGGCGGGTGTGCAGAGCTGGCCAGCAATTGCCCCGCACAGGGAGGCCCAGGCCAGCCAAGCAATCACACCCCATACCCGTCATCCTCGTGCACCGGGCCTCTAGTATAATTGTAACACTAAAAACTATTCAGTCAGTGTCTTCATTTCTCTGTATTACTCCAAGAAATAACAGTACTTCTTTCCTACCTCGAGAACAGTGGTTCTCAAACTCTTTGGTCTCAGGAAGCCTTTACACATTGACAATTATAGGGAACTACAAGGTGCTTTTATAAAGCACCTTTAGTAAAGAACTAGAGGCCCAGTGCACAAAATCGGTGCACAGGTAGGCCAATCAGGTTCCCCACCTCCCTGCTTCCTCCTTCCCTCGCTGCCTGCCCACACGCTGCCACCATGCGCTTCTCCCGCCTCCTCCTTTCCTTGCACCCCCCAATGCCCAGCTGCTGCCGCCACTGGTCATCCACCACCATGTTCTGCATCTCCCCCTGTTGGTCAGCGCACATCACAGTGAGCAATCAAACTCCTGGTCTCCTGATCAAACTCCTGAGGGGACACTTTGCATATTAGCCATATATCTATCAATAGCTACCATATTAAGCTTAAAACTAGAAAACTTAAAAATTAATTTAAAATAACAAATCGGTTACAACTTAATATAAACATCCCCACTTTGGAGAGAGAATAAAAAAAAAAGATAGTGAACCATAAGATCTTAAAAAATGGATCATCTAATCTAATAAAAGAGTAATATGCAAATTGACCCTCACTCCATTATACCCACAAGCGATGCCCACCAACCAATCAGGAGCAAATATGCAAATTAACCCAACAAAGATGGCAGAGGCCAGAGCTGAGATACTTGTGTTGCAACCACAGTTACCACGCAAGCAATCTGGCTCTGGCCGCTCCAGGCCTGTTAGAGACTCAGAAGGCAGGGGAAACAGAGAAGACTGGCTCCAGTGCCTGAGGCTAGCTTGTTCCGAGAGTTGAAGAAGCCACCTGTCCGAGGTCGCAGGTGTGGGGGAGAAGCTGCCTGCGTGTAATCACAGGCGCAGGAGAGAAGCCACCTGCGTGTGATTGCAGATTGCCTGCGGAGAAGCCGCCTGTAGGTGATCGCAGGTGGCTTTTCCCCCGTGCCTGCAGTCACGGACAGGCGGCTTCTCCCCTTCAGCCTGTGATCACAGACAGGATCAGGCCTAAGCTAGAAGGTGGACATCCCCCCAAAGGGTTCCAGACTGCGAGAAAGCACAGGCCGGGCTGAGGGGCCCCTCCCCAGTGCACAAATTTTTGTGCACCGGGCCCCTAGTTTTTAATGAAATGGTAAGCTTTCACCATCACTGCACTCCCTGACCTCCTCTCATTTCCAGGAACTTTTAGTTAACTAAACTTTAAAATAGTAAGTATATAATAAAAATCATTTTTCCTCTAGTCTTTTCCAAGAGCCATGGAATCCCCTTTTCTGAACACTCATGAGCAAATCTGAAACCTTTGGGAAAATTAAATAACAATTAAATTCTGCAAGGAAGAAACATTTTATTTATTTTTCCTAAATTGCCAGGCCTTAAGATCTGCACCTTATTTCTATCAATGATTACTATTTGTATGCACGTCTGTCTACATAACTATATCTACCTTTTCCCCAGACTCACCCGCAAGGTGTTACAAAGCATCTACTAATTATTCTAGAGGCCCAGTGCATGAAACTCATGCACTGGAGGGTGGGCAGGTGTCCCTCAGCCCAGTCTGCACCCTCTCCAATCTGGGACCCATCAGGGAACGTCTGACTGCTGGTTTAGGCCCAATCCCTGTGAGATCGGGCCTAAACTGGCAGTCAGACATCCCTCTCACAATCTAGGACTGATGACTCCCAACCACTCCCCTGCCAGCCTAAATGATGCCTAACTGCTCCCCTGCTGGCCTGATCACCCTCAACTGCCCTCTTCTGCCAGCCCAATTCCCGCCAACTGTCCTCCCCTGCCAGCCTGGTCACCCCCAACTGCCCTCTCCTGCTGGCCATCTTGTGGCTGTGGGTGGAGCAGTCAATTAGCATCTTCCCTCCTTATTGGCTCTGGGCGCTGCCATCTTTGTGAAGGCCTGAGGGTCAATTAGCATATTCCCCTCTTTATTAGATAGGATAATAAAAGCCTAATATGCTAAGTGTCATTCGACCAATCACTATGATGTGCACTGACCACGACGGGGAAGACGCTCCAACCAGTAGGTTAGCTTGCTGCTGGGTCCGACTGATTAGAACTGAGCAAGACTGGTTAGACACGCCCTGGAGCCCTCCAACAGTCCCTCCCTGGCCAAAACGTGTAACACATTGGACAGGATACACGAAAAATTTCAGAGACTGGTCATTGAAAGTTTATTAATATCTTCAAAACTGAACCTATCTTTTTCACAGTCTGCCTATTATAAACAATTAAACTTTTAAAAAAGGTAAATAAATACTCAAGATACCATTAAGGAAAATAATATAAACATATAATAACAGTTACATTGACAATTCCTTATAAATTGCTCCCAAAAGGTCCTAAGTTATTGGGCTAAAAGTACTTGTTGCATTTAAAACTGTATTAACAAATCTCAGTACCACAGCAGGATGAGTTATTCCCTTTTACTCTCTCTTTGATTTACAATTAGTAAGACATAGATAACTGAAAAAGAAAAAAAGAAAAGTAAAAAAAAAACCTCTGAACAACATATCAGGATATCCAAAACTCCAATCACCTGTGCACCTGAAAGTGGAGCGGACCACAGGAAGCCCATCACTGATAGCAGAAAGGTGTTGGCCAGTACAGCTGTGAGCCACAACAACCTTTCTGGCAGAGAAGTGGAGAGTAAAAGTTGTGAGTGGGAGTCTGCATGGCCATGAGCACTACAGGTGGAGGGACCAGTTGCTCTCCCTGAAGGAAGACTGCAGTGACAGGGGAAGGGAAAAAGAAGAAGGCAGACAAAGAGAACTGAAGGAAACTGTCTCCCCATTATCTGCCCCAAGAAGCAAGAAGACCATTCACAGACCTCTGGGACCTCTACACTTGATTATCCCCCTACTGAGTTGTGGGCACATTAGAAGCCCCAAGTGCTAAGTACACTTCTCCCCCAGGATTTGCCACCACCCTTTATCTTTTTTTTTTTTAATGTACTCACTCCCAAACTTAGAAGCAAGTCAGCTCCAGTGAGAAAAAAAAAAACATTAACTTTTTATAGCACCACTCTCTAGAAAACAAAAGGAAGGCTCCTAAGCACCAACTTGTTGAACTGTTAAATCAAACTACACAGGTCTTGATTAAACAAGGTAAGTGTTCACTAGTTCAAATGCAGCAACAAAGGCCTTCTCATCAAACACCATAAATCATGGTAATACAGTATTCACATAAAGAAAATTTTTTTTCCAGCAAGCAAATCTAAAGACATGAAATACTGCAATCTAAGTGATAAAAGAAAGCCGTTACCAAAAAAATAAAAAGAAAGAAATTAGCTGTTTGAAGAAATTCAACTAGCAAAAAGCAAACTCCAAAAGGCAATACAATGATCTCAGGAATAAAAGTAATGCAAAGAAGTACTTTAACAAAGAGATTGAAATTCTGAGAAACAAACAAATTCTGGAGCCAGAGAACTCAATAAATGAAAGATTTAAAAATACATTAGAATGCATTAGAAATAGGACATATCATATAGAAAAGAGAATTAGTAAGCTGGAGGATAGAAATATAGGAATGATTCGGGTGAAAGAGGAGAAAAAACATTTTCTTTTAAGTGAAGAAATCCTATGAGAAATATCACTCCATTAGAAAAGCCAACATAAGACTAACAGGTATCCCAGAAGGAGAAGGGAGCAGAGAGTATATTTATAGAAATAATAATGAAAAGAAAAGAAATAATTGAGAACTTCCAAACCTGAAGAAGAAATTGGATATACAAGTCCACAAAGGTAAAAGAACACCTAATTATCTCAACACAAAAGAACTTCAAGACACATCATATTAAAACTGTCAAAAGCCAATGATATAGATGAATTTTAAAGGCAGTCAGGTGAAAAAAAGATAATAACCTACAAAGTCACTGCAACTAGGCCATTAGCAGATTTCTCAGAGAAACTCTACAGGCCAGGGGAGGGTGGAAAGACACACAGTCAGACACCACAATAATGTTTGGTCAGTGATGAACTACATATACAATGGTGGTCCCATAAGGTTATAACAGAGCTGAAAAATGTCTATTGTCTAGTGGCATTGTAGCTATAACACCAAAGGACCAAGGTTGCAAAATTCAGCTCTCCCTCTTGGAAGCATGCCAGCTTCTTCTCCACCCCGCTCTCCCTTCTTTCTGTTAAATTCCAAGGGCTCCTTCTTTTCCTGTCACTTGTTTCTTGAGCCAATTTCTTCTACTTCTGTAACTTTCTAAATAAGCTTTCTATTATCCTATATTAGGGGCCCAGTGCACAAAAATTTGTGCACTCGGGGTGGAGGGAGTCCCTCAGCCTGGCCTGTGGCCTCTCTAAGTCTGGGACCCCTCGGGGGATGTCCACCTGCTGGCGTGCCTGACCAGCCTGGGTGAGGGGCTTTAAGGCTGCCCACAGCTCCCATTAACCCAACGTCCCAGCAAGGCCGCCTGGATGCAGGTTTCAGGAGTTTGTTTATCTTCTATAATTGATACACTGTTCCTTTAAGGCGGCCTTCTAACTAACGAAGCCTCCTCTGCCTCACCTCGCAGCGTCTATAATGAAACAATTGTTACTTTTACTGGTTAGGCCCAGGCTGCTGTGTCCTTCAGCTCCCGAGGATTCTATGATTGTTATATTGTTTCAAATCTGTGTTTCGCTAGAGCCAGTTTAAGGGAGCGGGCGCAGCTTCACTTTCGCTCCTGCCGCAATGGGAACTGCCATTTACTCAGGTCCATGAGTGGCGGCCTCCATGTTGGCTGGGCTCATTTGCATACAGCCGCTCTGATTGGCTGGTGGGCGTGGCTTACCCTGTCTCGGAGAAACGGTTAATTTTACTATTTCGCTTTTATTAGTTTAGATAATAAAGAGCTAATATGCTAATTAGACCGAACAGCCGGATGACCTTCTGGACAAAACCAGGGCTGCGAGGGGCTACAATGGCTGGCCAGGGCTGCAAGGGGCTGTGAGGGCTGAGCCCCTAGCACAAATTTCATGCATCAGGTCTATAGTTTTTTAAAAAAAGGTTGCAAAATTCAACAAGCCTGTTGTTGAGATGGCAAACAACTTTAACTTAGATATGAATGAGGATGGCATTAAGGAGCTCCTAGCAGTGGTTCCTGAGGAATTGACTAATGAGGAATTATTGGAAAGTGAACAGGAATGCAGAGAGGCAAGAGAATAGAAAAACTGCAGAAAAATAAAAAGATGAGCCCTTTAAAAAAATTCAGTGAAGAGTTTAGCATAAGTTTTTCTAGACTCTACAAGCTCCTTATGGAGCCACAACAGTGAAAGGTTATCATTAATAGAGAGGAATGTTCATGGCACATTATTTGCTTACAAGCATATCTATGATGGAAAACAAAAAGCAAGCAAACCATCACAAACATTTCTGAAAACAGTAACACCTCTTCAACAAGATTCAGGCAGGTCCTTCAGGAGGTATTCCAGAAGAAGGCATTGCTATAATAGACATGACAGCTCCATGATTATTTTCCCTTAAGATCTTTTAGTGAAATAATAAGTAGAGGTGGAAGACAGTGGTACTGATGATCCAAACCATGTGTACGTCTAAGCTAATGTATGTATCCGTGTCTTAGTTTTTAACAAAAAAGCTTAAAATGTGGTAATAAAAAATATATAAAGAAAGAATTCTATACAATGTATTTGTGTACTATGCTAAATATCTAAACTAATAAAAGCGAAATA
>PVJC01030946.1:0-20889 GCA_004026665.1 Murina feae
GAAAGAAATACCTATTCCTCTGTCTTTAAAAATGGCTGTAACTCCTTAGTGGTTCCAGCTACCAGTGAGATAGCCCCAACTCCGCTGTGGCAAGGGTCCCTCCTCTCTTCCTAGTGCCTCCAGCCTCAGGGGTGGTAACAATTTCTGGCGATGACTAATCTCTGGACTAGAGATTTTCCTTGTCTATTTTCTTTGCTTCTCCTTTTGAACTAATTTGTTATCCCTCCATCAAACAGGAATGAATGCTCTTTCACTGGCTGAAACCTGCTTGACAAAACCTTTGTGTTGGCATCTTGTAAACAAATCTGAAGGAAAATATGGAATCTTGGAGTCACATGTACCTCCTTCTCTATAATCATTAGTGATCTTGAACAGATCTCTATCTGCCTCACAGTTGGTGTGAGGATTAAATAAAAATAGATAATGTGCTATATCCCATCAGCACAGTACCTAGCACCTGGCAGTGTTGCGCCATGGGAGAGCAAGAATGGGAACACTGAAACAGTGATATTCGGCACTGTAGCCCCAACACCTAGCGCAGGACACACAGCAAATGTTCTATAAATATTTGTTGAAGGAATCATCAACCTGTCTTTTGAAATCATGTCTCCATCTCTCGATCCTCAGAGTGTTTTCCCTATACACATGGCTGCAGTAAGCACTGTGTTTCCAGCTTCCCATCTTCAGGTGTCCATCCATCCAGTTAATCTTCCAAGCTAACAGACACCATCTTCACCATCTTTGAACACCTTCCTCTAGTTTTCCAGGTAAAGGGTAAACTTCTTAGCATGCTTTATGCTGCACATCTTCTTTCCGGATCCTTATTTTGATACCAGGCTTACTTCCTTTACCACTTTCTCTCTCTTGCTTTATGTCTTCCTCGCTACTCCCTGAGTGAACTGTATATCCTCGGTCCTGCTTTATTCGTGCTGGCTGACTTCCCTCTCCATGGCTCTCTTCTTAGTGTCCAAGTCATCTAACTTTGCTTTCATTCAACAACTCAGTCCAGAAGCTGACTTTCCATAGATGTTTCCTTGAATCTCCCCACTTTCATCTGTAGTCATTCCCAACACTGAAATTTCCTGATTATGCCGTGAGTCTCCCTCAGTTCATGGTAAGCGATTAGCATATTTCTTGGCATTCAGCAGTCATGTGATAGATGTTTGTTTGAGAATGAATCAAGAAAAGGCTAAAAATAGGCCCTAACATAGTGCCCAAAGATGCCCCTTTTCTAAGTAAATAAAGCTATTAATCCACTTTTTTGAAAGAGATAATCAACCAAATCTTCACCGTTATTTAAAGAATCATGTGAAATCCTTTGCTAAAAGTCAGAGAAATTGTTTTTACCACAGTTCTTTGATCCACTAAACTAGAAACCCTGGGGTGGGGGGGGGGAGGGGGCAAGCTGGGAAGGTGTTAATAGGCCTCTTCTGAAGTTGCATGTTCTTAATGAATATGCTTTTGGTCTTCATAAATTCTACTGCTTTCAAAGTGCTCACATCTATCATTTTACTAATTCATTTTAACAGCTTAGTTCCAGTTATAAACGAGAAAAGGTTCCAGAGATCTGCTGGGCAGCACTGTCTGGTTAACAATACTGTTTTGTGCACTTCGAATTTTGTTGAGGATGAAACATGTTAAGTGTTCTTACCACAATAATAAATGTAACATAAAATTTTATAGAAAATAGCACTAAATCTCACAGGACTTGTGTTTTGGCTTGTTTTAGAAATCACCTTTGCATTTTTCCTGAAAATTAAGATTTTCTTGGCTTTGCTCTTGTGAAAGTTTGTTATTTCTGACATCTCTTCATTTGTGTGTGGCCACCATGCCCTGCAGTAGATTCTTTTGACAGTGGAATTTAAACTCAAGCAGGGCAGGGAAGTGGTCTTGTAACATTTCTTCACTCTTTGAATTGCAATTATTTTTTATCAATGCTGATTTACGCTTAAGTCCAAGGTTCAAGTACTTCACAGAATAGACTGATTTTCATTCTCGTGTTGTGGAAATTATGCCTCCTGACTTCTTTCTCTTAAGGCAACACACACACACACATACTGATTCACTTACCCTTAATAATGAAGAAGTGGAGGACAATGCTCTCTGATATCTTGCCCATTAATGGAAATTGTACAATTATCAGAGGAGCAGAGTGGCATTTTCCCCTTTGATTTTCCTTCAGTTTCAAGGCAATGATGAAAAGAGCTAACAGACTGCTGAGCTAAGAAGTACTCACTGACGAAGAATTTCAGTGCAAGTTTTTGATAGTCTAAAATATGTAAGGTAAATGTTATGCCTGTTTGGAAGAATTATATTTTTCTAATCTGTTTTATTGAGTTTTAGAGAGAGAGGAAGGGAGAAGGACGGAAACATCACATCCGTCGGCTGTCTCCTGCAACTTGGGCGTGTGTCCTGACTCGGAATGGAACTGGCGACCTCTTGGTTCATAGGTTGACACTCAACCACTGAGCCACACCGACCAGCTGGAAGAATTGAATTTAGCTCTAGATCCCGCATGTGTGTGAGTTGAACGGCTGTGGAAAATATTGTGCCCTTTCCAGAGTGATAACATGCATGCTTTAAAAAAAAACAACAAAACAGATGTGAAAGAATGACAAGAAAATAAACATTAACACTGCTATTGTCTATATACATCTGAAAAGAGCTACATTTGGGGCACTCTGTAAATAGTGTTTACTATGAATAGGCAGTGAATTTCTATCAATGACTGGCAACATAGTTGGTCTCATTTGATTTACTGAGCTATATAAAAAGCCAGATTACATTTAAATCTTTTTTTTTTAATTACAGTTAATTTTTTGTTATTTGTAGTTTGGAGCACCACAGAGTTGCTGTAAATTTTTTTTTTCCAGGGATAAAATAACCAGTTTTATTTAATGTCTACTAAAGATAAATATTAACACAAAGCTAATTAAAGTAAAATTGGAATGAAATGGGTTTTTAATGAGTTCAATCTTAGATAATATAAAAGTGAATGATTGTTTTTTTCACACATAAAAACATATGTGCTTAAATTTCTGTAATTATTAGCATAAATGTGCTTTATTGTCATGTGTACCTCATGGTTGTGTCATGTTTAAGTTGGCTACTTTATTCTATATAATTAATGCAGTGTTATAAATTGTAACTATCTGAAACCCATGGATTAATACTCTAAATTGGTTTCAAATTCTATATTGTCCAGCCTGGACTGTGTGGCCCAGTGGTTGAGCACTGACCCTGGAATCAAGAGGTCAAGGTTTGATTCCGGGTCAGGGCACATGCTTGAGTTGTGGGCTCAGTCCCTGGGTAGGGGAGAGGGAGAAGGCATGTCAGAGGCAGCCTATCAATGATGTTTCTCTCTCACTGATGTTTCTATTTCTCTATCACTCTCCCTTCCTATCTTTAAATCTCAATAAAAATATATTTAAAAAACAAACCTAAAATTGTATATTCTCCACAATGTGAGTTAGAAAATTACTCATCTTTTTATATGATGAAATCATACATTTTTAATTGTACAGATAATAAATGTTTATATAATTATTACTAATTTATAAAATTCACTTTAACCACCTTCAAACTATCAATGGCTGATTCTATAATTTGTGAGTATTGTTAGCTGCTATTTATTCATTATTCAATATATTAATAAATAAAATATATATTCACATATTCTTACATATGTCTATGTATATGGTCTTCAGCTATTTAGAATGAAGGAATTAGTCAAACTTTATAAACTGGATTATTAAAGAGTTCATGAACCTCATTAATAAAAATGAAGACTAAGTCATAGAAAATTTAAATCATTGAATTGCTCAAATTATTATTGATATCTCCAACTTAACCATTCACATATTTTCCTGCACCCTCTGTCCGAGTAGGTAAGCTACTTTATAATGGCTTTCCTCAGGAATCTGCCATGCTTCATACGTTTTATGAAAGCCAACCCCCAAGATGAGAGTCTGTTACAGGTTCTGTAAACTGTGGCCAAGGGTGGTTTTATGAGAAGGAGGAGGAAAGGGAAAGGTGTTTTCCCTAGTCTGCTGAGAAAAAGTTAAACATAAAAGTCCGAGAAATTAGGCAGCAGGAAGTCAAGGATGACTTCTCAGTGACTGGCCTCCACAAATATCCCCTTACCCAACAGAAGTGCAGGAAGCACACCGCCATTGATGTCAAAAGACTCCTGCAGGTAGGACCTTGGAAATAGCAGTGGGGCTCCATAATTCCATTTGAGCAACAAATTTCAAATTGTGAGCCATGAATTTTTAGTAGGTCATATGCATTGCATATGTGACGTGTACGTGGATTTTTATTAAATTAGAAAAAATAAATGTATTAATAAAGCTGAACAACTTTAGTAAGATAAATATCTCCAATAAAGTGTTATTTCACTTTTGTTCAAAAGTTTGAAAAATACTGTGTTACTTGCTTTCACAATTTTCTGAGACCATGTGATCTTCTTAATCATCCACTAAAAAGTTCAAGATGGGGTTTCCTTTCACCTGAATGAGATTGAAGCTAAGGGTCAGAGTATTTTTTAAGTTGTATTTATGAACTGAGATCTACTAGAACTCTTTCAATTTTGTGTTTGATTATTATATTATGTTTTTAGGTTAAATAATGTATCTAGTATAAATACATAATTCAATAATTCACCCCCTTAAGGTTCTTTATGTAAGAAAAAATAAAAATGTTTTGATTACAGAAATTTTATCAGTTCATAAAAACATTCATATCATATTGAAATTAGTAAGCTAACCTAAGCTATTTATATTATAAAACTTAAATGTATGTGTATTTGAAAATTTATATTTTCCCTCTTTTTAAAAAGCTGTCATTTTGGAGAATAATTATTCTATCATGTGCTATTTTTTTCTAAACGTTTTATGATCCCCAGAGCATGCAGTAACATTTCTCTAGAATGCTATTGCTATTTATGACAAAACTGAGAAAAAGATCATAAAAATAAATCATTGCTAGTCATATCCCAGTTGCCCTATTTACTCGTAAGAATGTATAAGTCAAGGACAAGTGGCTAATGTGCTTTTCTTTTTTAAAATTTTGATAAGTATAAACCATTGAATTTTATAATAGCTTATACTTTAAAATGTCACCAGAAGCTATAAATACCAATATTATACTATGTTAATGTTACAGGCTTCCCATAAGATCAGTTTATTAGTTAACTACTATTGATTAATAGATACCTCCACTTATTCATTTATTATTTAGTCATTATTTGTTATTTATTACAATTTTAGTACTTTTATATTTCAGAAAAATGTCCTTTAATTTTAAATGTATGTATAATTACTAAATGTAATTTCTATATTAATTTCTATAGCTATTATTTATACCAAATGCACTATATAGCAATATTAAAAATATATATTTCTAGAAAACTCCCTACTTATCATAGATAGTTAAGGAGTATTAATTAGCACAACATATTTGAAATGAGAAAAAGCTTTATGTTCAGTCAAAAAATATCCTCTAAAGAAGAGTGAAACTAAAATACAGCTGCAAAACATTTGGTTGACATGGAAAAGCATAAAGGAAAAAATTACATGCTAGGATCTAGAGTCAAATAACAATCCATTAAATGTCAAATGCATGATGTACTTGTTCTTTGATTTTGGTAAGTTTTAACATCTTTCTAGGCCTGGTCGGTCGATGTGGCTCAGTTGGCTGGTGCCCTCCTGTGCACGGAAATGTTGCTGGTTCTAGCCCCAGTTAGTGCGTATTCCAGGGTTGAGGGGTGTCCAGGAGGCAGCTGATTTATGTTACATTCTCTCATGGGCATATCACTCTCTCTCTCTCCCTCCCCATTCCTCTCTCTAAAAACCAATTAAAAATCTTTAGAAAAAAAATCTTTCTAGGCCTAAGATTCCTCATCTATAAAATAAGAATATCCTATCTATAATGTGATAAAATTATATGAATTAATATAAGTAAAATGGTTAGAAGGCTGCCTAGTTAATAGTAAAACCACTTCAGCTATTAAAATGTACAATTCTTACCATCTCTCTAGAATATAGCATAATCTTGATCCTCCCTCCCTCCCTCCCTCTATTCCTTCCATCCTTCCTTCCCTTTTTCTTTCCTCTCTCTCTCTCACTCCCTTCACTATCTTTCTCTCAATCTCTGTCTCTTTATATCTTTTATCTATAATGAAAATTTGTAGTTTACTTTTCATTGTTTATTTATTTTTAAATATATTTTATTGATTTTTTACAGAGAGGAAGGGAGAGAGATAGTTAGGAAACATGGATGAGAGAAAAATATCTATCAGCTGCCTCATGCACACCTCCTACTGGGGATGTGCCCACAACCAAGGTACATGCCCTTGACCGGAATTGAACCTGGGACCTTCCAGTCCGCAGGCCGACGCTCCATCCACTAAGCCAAACCAGTTAGGGCTGTAGTTTGCTTTTTAGACTGCTTATAAATTTTACATTTTTCCCTGGCCTGTGTGGCTCAGTTGGTTGTCATCCCATGAACCCAGATATTGCTGGTTTGATTCCTGGGTCAGGGCACATACCCAGGTTGCAGGTTCAATACTGGGTCAGGGTGCATACGGGAAGCAACCTTTCAATGTTTCTCTCTCACACAGATTTTTTCTTTTTGTTTTCTTTATTAAGGTATTACATATGTGTCCTATTGCCCCATTGCGTCCCCAGCCTCCCCTCATGCTCTCACCCCCCTGTTGCCTGTATCCATTGGTTAGGCTTATATGTATGCATACAAGTCCTTTGACTGATTTCTCCCCCTTACCCCCATCCTCCCCTACCTTCCCTCTGAGGTTTGACAGTCTGATTGATGCTTCCCAGTCTCTGGATCTATTTTTGTTCATCAATTTACATTGTTCATTATATTCCACAAATTAGTGAGATCATGTGATATTTATCTTTCTCTGACTGGCACACAGATTTTTTTTTACTCTCTCTCCTTCTCCCTTTCTCTTTCTCTAATATCAATAAAGACATACTTTAAAAATTTTTGCATTAACATTTTTTCTTGTCAATAAATAATTTTACATAATAATAGTAAATGAATACTATTTTTGTTATTAATTATTAATTTATTCTACCCATTCCTCCTCCTTTCTTCATTATTGGACATTAGCTTTCTCCTCTTAATTTTAGTTGCTTTAAACAGTGCTGCAGTAAGTGTGCCTATATGTGCCTCATAAATAATTTACGTAGCATAATTTTGATGTGGAATTACCATTTCAAAAAGTATGCATGGATCTGAGACTTTCAATGTAACATATCCAGTTTTCTTCCTTATTGATTTTCATGCCTGCTGATATGAGTGTTCAAATATTGTGGTCCTGGTGGCAGACTGGATATATAATCAGACAATGAACAGGCAACATACAAAGATTGACCTCTGACCCGTAATTCCCAGGAACTATCCCAGGAAGCAAAACTATTCTTTTTAAATCAGACATGTAGAAAGTCAGATGTCTATGTCTGAAGAACAGCCTAGGAAGCCAAACAATAACCTTCTAGCCATTGGCCCCAAATGTGTAAGACTTACTTAATATAGCTGAGAGCTTCCCTAATTTTTGCCCCCACTGTCAACTCAGAATCAACTAGAGAAAGCCAAACATGCATTCCTAGCCAATGGGATAGGAAACTCCTCTTCTAGTTTGTCTGCCTACGACGTCCTTGTGCCAATAGTCTCCAACAAGTAATGCCTGAGAGCCTCTATTATTTTCCACTATAAAGCTTTGCATTTTCCCTGCCTGCCTTTGAGTCTCAGCCAAAGTCAAGTGATAGTTGCTGACTTCATTTATTTGTTTATGTATTCATACTTTATTGGATCTCAAAGTACACCTAGCAGCCAGATTGAAGGAGCATTTACTGAAATATACTGCTCTGGGTTCATAGGTAATATAAAGATGACAAAACAAAAACCCATAATCCTACTCCAGGTATAGATAAAAGGGCCTCCCTGATTGAAATTCTACCAGGTTGCTCTGCCCAGACCAAAAACCATTCACCTTTTATTAACCAGTTTTACAAGTGTTTCTATGATTATGCAAGAAATACATTTTCTTTGAAAGATACTTGTAGTTTACTGGAAAGCACAAAATAAACCACTTTGTAATTCTGTCTTTCAGAGATAACAACTGGTAATATTTTGGTGTATATATAGCCTTTTAGATTTTTTTCTATACACATATATACATACTAGAGGCCCGGTGTGCAAAATTTGTGCACTGGGTGGGGGGGTGTCCCTCAGCCCAACCTGCACTCTCTTCAATCTGAGACATCCCTCTGACAATCTGGGACTGCTGGCTCCCAACCACTCTCCTGCCTGCCTGCCTGCCTGCCTGCCTGCCTGCCTGCCTGCCTGCCTGATTATCCCAACAGCTCTGCCTTCCAGCCTGATCACCCCCTAACCACTTCCCTGCCAGCCTGGTCTCCCCCAACTGCCCTCCCCTGCATATTCCGTCTTTATTAGATAAGGTTTTTTCTTTAACTTATTGGACACTGTACCTGCCGTGGTCTTGACAAACCAGTAAAAATGTAAACCCAAACTAAAAGTGTCATAAAATAAACCCCTTAAACAGGAACTTCATGAGACCTTGGAAAATTGTTATCATGTAGTTGTTTCCTCCTTTTTTCCTTCTCTTTCTTTTTCTTGATATTTCATCTTTTGTCCTTTCTTTCTTTTCTCCTTTTATTCCTTTTTTGTCCTCTCTTTCTCTTAACTTTTCTGTTGGTAGAATCGTCAGTACTTGAATCTGTCTCGCTTCCAGAAGACGAAGAAGACGGAAACACACTGTCATCTGAAGAAAAAGATGATCTATGTTGGGATCGGTGGTGTTTCTGGTTTTTCTCTTTTCCCCATTTGTTTGTCATTTCTGCCGGCCCCAGCATCTTCAGGACTTGTGTGTGGGCACTTCTTATTCATGTCTACACAACCTGTTGCCTTGGTGAAAACTATAAGGGAAAAGGCCTTCCTGGGTGGGGTCAAGCCCAGCCTGAGGTGCTGAGGAACCAGGGCGGGGAGCACCTGCCACCACCGCTGCAGAGCCCGACCTCCAGACCGTGGCCTCCGGACCATGGGGTACTCTCTAGTAATGTAACTGCAATGTAGCAGTTTGCCTTCAGAAATTAGTTGTAAGTTACTTCTGATGTGAAACCCTACCTCAGACATTTCCTTTGCAATTTGTAAAGATTTTAAGCAAAATCTTTTGCTTAAAATTTACCTCCCTAACCCAGTCACAAGTTTCTGCACAATGGGAGAAAAGGCTGACTTCCTGAGGCTGCCGGTGGGGCAGGATCGCACCCTAGGGGCAGGGACAATTCTGAGGCTGAGACCCTGAAGCTGCAGGTGTGTGTGTGAAGGATCACTCCATGGGGAGTGAATTTGTTTTTTTGTATCTAATATAATAAAAGAGTAATATGCAAATTGACCGTTACCCGAGACACCTAAGCCACGCCTGCCAGCCAACCAGAGAGGCTGTATGCAAATTATCCCAGCCAAGATGGAGGCTGGCAGCCATGGAGCTAGAGCAAACCAGAGGCTTCTGTTGCAACTGCCTGCCTAGGCTGGCTGAGCCTCTGCTCACGGCCACACCCACCAGCCAATCAGAGCGACTGTATGCAAATTAACCCAGCCAAGATGGAGGCTGGCAGGGTGGCTTTGCACTAGGAGCCTCCACGGCCGACATAGCTGTGCCAGGTGTGTCAGCTCAGTGGGAGGGGGGGTTCTGGCCTGGGGCCTCCTCAGGGCATCCAGGAGCACCCATCTCAGGTCCACTGCCTGGCTCCGCCCCCCAGGGGCGTCCACCAGGCGTGGGGAAGAGCAGGTCCTCCATGGGGCTTGCAGGAGCAGCCATCCTGGGTCCGCTGCCTGGCTCCGCCCCCCAGGAGCCTCCGCGGGGAGTCCAGGAGCACCTGTCCCAGGTCCACTGCCTGGCTCCCCCCTGGGGGTCTCCGCGAGGCATGCAGGAGTGAGGGGGCCTCTACGGGCGTGCAGGAGCAGCCATCCTGGGTCCACTGCCTGACTCTGCCCCGGGGACCTACTTGGGGGTGTGTGGGAGTACCCGTCCAGGGTCCACTACCTTCATCCGTCCCCCAGGGGCCTCCACAGGGCGTGCGGGAGCATCTGCTGCACAGAGTGGAGAATCCAAAGCCAGTCCACTGCCTGGCTCCACCTTGGGTATGTTTGCTCAGCAGCAGGGTCCCACCCAGGAATCCTGCACCAGCGTCCACCCTTGGCTCGCCACCCAGCTCTATGCCAGGTGTGTCCCCTCAGTGGTGGGGGCCCACCAGGCGTGTGCGATCGTGGGCCCTCCAGTGGGAAACATCCACGCCTGCACTCACCAGCCCTCCCACCCCCCAGTGCACGAACCCTGAAGGGACTGTGGGCAGCCTGAAAATGGCCCTAAGCCCCTCACCCAGGTTGGCCAGGCATGCCTGGAGGTGGACATCTCCCCCGAGGTGTCCCAGACTGCAAGAGGGCACAGGCCGGGCTGAGGGACCCCCACGCCCCGAGTGCACAAATTTTTGTGCACCGGGCCCCTAGTTTTTATATAAGGGTCAGGAGGGCCTCAGGGCAGCATTGCACCAGGCAGTTCACACTGCCTGCTGTCAGTGGCTGCCCTCCGCACCCCCCACCCCCCAGGGACAGGGGGACTTTTGCAGGGATGAGAGGACTGGGCACCACCATCTTGTGGCTATGGGCACCACTATCTTTGTTGCAGAGTAATGGTTAATTTGCATATTACTCTTTTATTAGATAGAGAATATGCATGTTACTAAAATTAGAATTACACTGTAAGGATGCTATTTTCACTTGATTCTCTTTCTACATCAAAACTATCATCTTCATGAATGGCCCAATTGAATTCTGTTTTATGGACATTATCTTGTAGCAATCAAGCAATGGTAGCTGACTTTCTCATTATAGGAATCTCTGAATACTGTAAACAGCCGTTGCTGTTGTCATTGGGTGATCTCTGTTTATTTCCACACTGGGCAGAATTACTTAAACAAAACAATGACATTTCTTTGATTAAGCTGACACTTTTTTCTTTGAATGAGTATTTTCTCATGCCATTATACTCTTCTCTATTATACTCTTTTCTTATTGACTTATATTTCAATTCTGTTACATTGCTATTATATTATAATTTTAACCTATATTTTGCAACTTTTTTTCATTGATATAATGGAGAGCTATTATATTTTGCTTATCCATTTTAATATGTATTATATTTTTAGTAATATTCTTAGGATTCTGGGCAGAAAATTCTACTACTTGCAAATAGTTATGTTTATCATCTCTTTTAGGACACATTAATTTCTTATTTTTATTCTTTTAAAGTCATTGTCTAAGTCTTCTGAATAAAATGTTTTTAAAAGTTGTGCTAACAACATTCTTACCTTGTCCCTAATTTAACAGAAACACTTTCAGAAAATCATCAATAAACTTGGTAACATTTATCTACAAGTTGCTTTGAGACAAATGCTAATAAGATGCCCTTCTATTTCTAATTTAGGAAAAGCTAGTATCAGAATTTTAGGTCTATAAACTGTGTTAGTATGTCTAGACATAACTAAGTTATCTTTTGATCTATTGAAATGTTAAAATATAATAATGGCCCTGGAAAGATTTGCTCGGTGATTATAGCAGCTTAGTCAAGGGCATGTACCTCTGTTGCAGGTTAGATCTCTGCCCCAGTTGGACCACATGTGGGAGGCAACCAATCCATTTGTCTCTCTCACATCAATGTTTCTCTATCTTCCTCTTTCTCTTGCTCTCTGCCTTTCACTCTCTAAAAATCAGTGGAGCCCTAACTGGTTTGGCTCTGGATAGAGCATTGGCCTGCAGACTGAAGGGTCCCAGGTTCGAGTCCAGTCAGGGGCATGGACCTTGGTTGCAGGCACATCCCCAGTGGGGGCGTGCAGGAGGCAGCTGATCGATGTTTCTCTCTCATCGATTTTTCTGACTCTCTATCCCTCTCCCTTCTTCTCTGTAAAAAGTCAATAAAATATATTTTTAAAAAATAAAAAATAAATGAAAATCAGTGGAAAAATTATTCTCAGGTGAAGATTGAAAGAGTGGGTGGATATGGAGGTAATCAACCAAAGACCTTGCATAACCCATATACACAGATAATAGGATGGTAAAGGCCTGAGGTGGGGGGTGAGGGTGGGGTATAGGGGTTCAATGGGGGGAAAAAGAGGACATATGTAATACTGTAAACAATAAAGACTTAATGAATATATATAATGGATTTCTTAATTTAAACACTCTTTGGTTCTTTTAAAATTTATCTTTATTGTTGGCAGTATTACATATGTCCCCATTTCTCCCCCATTGGCCCCCTACACCCTGCATCCTCCTCCCCACACTCCCATCCCAGGCCTTCACCACATTATTATCTGTGTCCAGAGATTATGCCTATACGCATATAAGTTCTTTGGTTCTTAAAATAAACCCTATTTGGCCATTATTTGATTAAATGTTCTATACTGATAAAAGGGTAATATTCTAATTAGACTGGGTCAACTGAACATCTTCTGGTCCGTTGTACTGCCTTCCTTCCGGACAAAGCCATGGTGGCAGGAACAGAGGCAGAGGCGGTTAGGGGTGATCAGGCCAGCAAAAGAGAGCAGTAAGGGGCAGTTAGGCAGGCAAGCAGAGGAATTAAGGGTGATCAAGCAGGCAGGCAATTGATCAGTTAGGAGCCAGTGGTCCCAGATTGTGAGAGAAATGTCTGAATGCCATATTAGGCCAATCCTGCAGGACCTATACCAGCAGTCGGACATCCCCCAAGGGTTTCCAGATTGGAGAGGGTGCAGGCCAGACTGAGGCACCCTCCTGTGCATGAATTTCATGCACTGGGCCTCAAGTATTAAATAAAAGTGTAAAACCTTGGAAATTTTACTACTTGTAAAATTCCCATAATTTATTTACCTGTGAAATTTAAAAACAACAACACATAATATATAAGCCAAAGCTATAGCATTAAATATCCCCTACTTTTAGGAATTCTCTACCAAATCTAGTGTCTGTTTGTTATTTCAACAGTACTTACAGAATTTCAAGGAAGTGTATCAAAACGGACACAAATTCACGGAAGTTGTGAGATTTGTCCTGGCTGCTCATTTCAGTAATGGATATTCACAGAGAGAAGGGGAAGGAGATGGCACAAAATTCTGAAGAGTAATTTAGGGATAAGAAACAAGAAAGAATAAAAGCAAAGAGAGAACTGTGTTAGATGTTCCATAGATGTTCCATCAACAATGATTAGACCTTTAGAAGAGGTCTATCTACTGTAAGAGAAAAAGAAGGAGAGAGACAATTGGAGGAACAAATTGGTATCATCCTGAGTAGAGTGTTAAATACTGAGCAGTCTGACTTTTCTTAATAAGTGATTTCTGAGTCTGGCATAGATATGCAAAATAACATCTGAGGAATATAATTCCTGTGATTGTGTACAGACTAAACTATAGGAATGTCATGTAAAGGAAGGGTGACAAGAAAGAAAGTCACAGTACTACTCTAATAGTTTTTGCATCTTGGTGTATATGAAAACTCAGGTTTAACAAATGCTCTACCTCCCCAATAATATAATTGTTTGCAACGATAATTTGTGCATTTTGGGCAGTAGTTTCATAATTTTACCCTTGAGATGTTAAAAATTCTTGGGTAGATGTCAATTGGCCTGTCAATTTATCAGCATGAACAGATGTTCCTAACAGAACCCTTTAATTTTTTACTGGAATGTATGATACCATAACAACAATTTAACTTGTTTGCTAGAGTGGGAATATTTGTTAGAAGTGTATTTCATTTAAAGACATATTTCAAGTGATGCTACAACCAGCCAGAATTTTCAGGTTATGGTCAAATTTTACAATAGTTTCTTTTGACAACATTATTTCATGCAAATATCTAAATAGAGAAAGTCAATTATGATTTTAGATAACATTCTGTGAATGTTTCTAATACATACTTTTTGTTAGCATTATGTGAAGCCATTCCTGTGAGAAGAGGCTGAAGGGAAATTGTCTTGTCAGAGGCATTTTTTGTGTGATTTTTCTTCTATCAGAAATAGTTTGTTATTTTGAAGATAACATTTATTAAATTAAAATTTTCTGTATAGAGCTTATGATGAACCTGAAGGCAACATAGATCAGACTCTCTCCCCTACACTTAAGAATAAGCAATCAAAACAGAAGAGAACACTTATGCTACACTCAAGGAAAGGATGAATGGGCCAAGCATTTTATATCAAGTCCATTAATGTTTACATTATGGAAGCTACAATCAAAGAGTTTGAACATATAAGACCTCATGAAATGTTGCTTGTACTAGGTCTTCTTTAGAAAAGAAGATAAACTTGATGGAGCCAAAAAGAAGTCTCTAAAAGAAATCTCAGCTAATTATCCAAATATATTTCACTGCAAATCTAACACAAAACACTGGGGGAAACTGATATAATGTAGGTGCTATAAATCCAGCAACTATAAAAATAGTACAAATGATAATAGTGGATTATTCAGAAGAATAAACTCCCTGATTGCCTCATAGGTGATAGTTCACAAATCTAGTTGTAGAGATATAAGCACATTAACAATACAAAGGTAAATATGAAGAGAAATAATACTATTGATTAAATGGGATGTGAAGGAGGGAGAAGAGAGTGCAAAGACAGGTTAATTCAACAATCTATAATAATAATAAAAGCATAATATGCTAATTAGACTGAACAACCTAACAACTTTCCGGATGTCTTTCTGGATGACCTTCCAGATGAAACTGGGGCTGCAAGGGCCAACACAAGCCACCATTGCTGCCAGGGCCGAGTCCTTTGCACAGATTTCATGCATCAGCTTCTAGTTATTTTTATAATAGATAAAAAAATAGATACTGTTTAATAGCAAAAGGCTCAAGTGGTACATTAAAGAACCACTAAAACAAAATTACAAAATTTCTTGTATATTTTAAGATTTGTTCAAAATCAAAACTTAAAAAAGCATAACATTAAATAATGTTAGTGATGAGAAAATTGTCGATAAAGTTAGTAAGTGTACATGTGAAACTTTTCTATCAAAAGAAAAATAATTTTCAAGGTTGATGACAAAGCAAAAGCAATTCTATGAGGCATATATACCTAAATTAAAGTGTTTCCCAAATATTGAAAAGGGAAAGATGGACAGAAGCAAGGACTACAACAACAGTAATGACAAATTATTGAGATGGAATTTTACCTGAAATATTTAAATGAGAAGAATAATGTAGACACCATCACTTATGCTTTTTCAGTTCTTAGAAAAGGCAAAACCTGACAGACTTAGAGTGGTGTCTTGCTCTGTAAGTGCCGTGGGAGTTTAATGAGTCTTCAGATGGATGTTCTGACAAGTAACTCTTCAGCTTTTTAAGGAATGACTAGGTCTATGGCATGTCTTCCAAAATATATGCATAATGAAGAAAATTTAGAAAACAAACATCTAAACTAATAAAGGCGTAATATTAAAATTAACTGTTTCTTCAGGACGGGTAAGCCATGCCCATCAGCCAATCAGAGCAACTGTATGCAAATTAGCCCAGCCAACATGGAGGCCGCCACTCACAGACCTGAGTAAATGGCAGCTTCCATTGCAGCAGGAGTGAAAGTGAAACTGTTTGTGGCCCGCTCCGCTTATCCTGCTCAAGCAAAACATGTTTGCAACAAACTATCAACCATAGAATCTTCGGAAGCTGAAGGAAACAGCAGGCCTGGCCTGACCACTAAGAGTAACATTGTCTCATTATAGAAGCGCCAGGTGAAGCAGAAAGGAGGCTTCATTACTAGAAGGCCTCGGCTTAAAGGAACAGTGCATCAATTATAGAAGATAAACAAACCCCAGAAACCTGCATCCAGCCAGTCTTGCTGGGACATTGGGTCAATGGGAGCTGTGGGCAGCCTTAAAGCTTGAAAGTGCCAATCAGCCCATCACTCAGGCTGGCCACACCCCAATGGGGTGAGGGACGTTACTGGGCGGCTTGGCCAGCCTGCAGACAGCCATCAGCCCCTCACCCAGGCTGGTAAAGGTACGCCAGCAGGTGGACATCCCCAGAGGGGTCCCAGACTGTGAGAGGGCCCAGGCCGGGCTGAGGGACCTCCCGAGTGCATAGAGCGGCTGCAGGGCAGAACAGCGCAGGACCCATGACCGGTGAATGGGAAAGAGGCAGCAGGGTTGGTGGCCTGCTTGGCGGCTCCCCAGACCCTTTGTGGGGTACTAGGGAGCGGGAAAGAGGCGGTGGGGGCTGAGGGCCTGCTTGATGGCTTCCCAGGCCCTTTACAGGGCACCTGGGGTGGGAAAGCAAGGCAGCAGGGTACCAGTGAGTGGGAAAGAGGTGGCGGGGGCGTTTCCGCCTGCTTGGCAGCCACCCTGGCCCTTTGTGGGGCACCGAGGAGCAGGAAAGCAAGGCTGCAGGGGCCAGGGTCCTCCTTGGCAGCTCCCCAGGCCCTTTGGGGGGCACTGGGGAGTGAGAAAGCAAGCTTTTGGGGGCTGGGGGCCTGCTTGGCGGTTCCCCAGGTCCCTTCCGGGGATCAGGGAGCAGGAAAAGGCTGGTCTGACCACGAGGCGGGGTTTTCCCTGCTTTCTGGTGGCTGGAAGAAGATGGGCAGTAGGCAAGCTTGGGAGGCAGGCAGCACCCAGCCCTGGCCACAGCTCAAAAAAGAGAACAACATGCAGGGGAGGGCAAGAGTCTGAGAGATCAACATAGAGGGAGTGCCTGCTCCAAGCCTCAATGATGTGCCTGGGGGCAGGCCCCCAGCAGGTAGACACACACATGAGGACTGCGCTAAGCCTCAGATGCGTCTGGGGGCAGGTCCCCAGTGGCAACACACACACACACACACACACACACACACACACACACACACACACAAAAGGCACCTGGCAGACTGGGTGTTGGGAACCATAAAAACCTTCTAGTTACCAGACCTGTGGCTTACAGCCAAAGATAGACATCTTCTGCCATGAAGTAACGACTGCCATTCTGAGACCTGCTCTAACCCAATACACATCTTCTGTCCTGAAATAACGACTGCCATTCCAGAGTCTGCAGATAGGCTAATTCCCATGAACCCCCTTACCCGCCCCCATCTCCTAAAGTATATATTGCTCTGCTGAACAAATAAAATTTTGAGGCTTGATCAGAACCCTGTCTTGCCTCCATTTCTTCGCGTCTCCTATCCTTTCATTCCCTTGCAGGAACCGTTGCGGAAGTCCTCATGTTGCATGTCCCGCGGGTCGGGACATAATTGGCGCCCAACGTGGCCTCCGTCCTGCGGTTCTCCGGGAACGTTCACTCTCGTGTCCGGCCGGACAACCTCCTAGGCGCCAGTGGTTTCGTCCTGTGAGTCAGCCTTGTTTTCTTGGTCGCCGCTCGGCTTACCCACCCTGCAAGTCAGACCTGAGTGTTAGGTAAGTGAACGCAATCTTTTGGATAGGCATCTCTCTCCTTCTCTTTCTCTCTCCTTCCTTCCTCTTTTTCCTTCCTTGCTCGCTGCCTTCCCTCACTCTCCTGCCTTTAGTCCACTTTGAGCGCTCTCTTGGCGTCTCGGGGAAGAGTGAAAGGTACCCGAGATTACCTGAGAGGACTCCGAATCACCCTGGTTTGTCCCCTTGTTTCGTTCCCCTTGGTTGATCCCGGGCCGGAAACCCTGAGTTCACTTCGTCTTAGTGGTCGCTCTCCTGGCATGGGGCTTATACATCCCGACCTATGACACGTGAACAGGGGCCTCCTTTGTGAGGTAGAGGTTCGTTGATCTTCCCTGGCGGTTCGTCTCACTGTGGACTCCTGGGCTGACCTGGCACGGGGGTTATACGTCCCAGAGGCTTTCGTGGAAAAGGCGGAGGTATGGGTCAGGCTTTGAGCTCTCATGATCTCTTTCTTCGGGACTCAGTGAGTCCCTCAAGGCGCGAGGATTTCGGGTTAAAAAGAAGAATCTAAAGCTTTCTCGTTTTCGTTACTAGCCTTTGTACATGGTTTCCTCAAGAAGGCACTATTGATGTTCGATGTTGGAAGAGAGTCGGTAGTGCTCTCCAAGATTATTATCGAGTTTTTGGTCCCGAAAAGGTTCCTGTCTCTGTCTTTAGCTATTGGAATCTTATTAATGATGTTCTTAAAGTCTCTTCCCATGACTCTGACATAAAAGGCCTCATTCAAACTGGCGAGACTGTCCTTCGTGACGCGTCCCGTCCTCCCTCCGCGCGTCCCTCTGTTTCCGTTAATATCCCTGAGGATCCCAAACCCCAGGCCCCAACGCAGCCATCCTCGAGCCTCCCTCCGGCTCCTCATCCTGCTCTGACCATGTTCGTCAGGCCAAGGTTTCCCTTATCCAGGAAATCTCTTTGCTAAAAGATATCCTCCACCAGAAACGTGAATATCTCCAGCTTATCAAGGAACTCCAGGTCCTTGAGGCCGAGCTTACTAATCTCACACCTACTCTGCATAAGCCTAAACCCTCTAAAAATATTAAAGCTAAGCCCCTCGTCCACGCTTTCCCTGTCACCCGCAGTCAGGGCCGTCCTTCTACTGACGCCTCTAATAACATAGAGGGAGAAGGCAATTCCCAGGAAACTGACTCTCCCAGTTTACCTACGGTAGATCACAATCTAACCTCTGATAATGAGGCCTCTGATACCGAGGACCCTTCCCCTAGCTCTACCCAGAATACAGGCCAAAAATACTGTAGCCTTAATCTTAAACACCTCAAAGATCTTAAAGCGGCCGTTAGCAGCTATGGGCCCACTGCCCCTTTACTCTAACCTTACTTGAGGGTCTGAGCGACCGCTGGCTCACTCCTAATGATTGGCTCTCCTTAGCCCGCGCCGCACTGTCAGGTGGGGACTATGTCCTCTGGCGCACGGAGTTTGTTGAAAATTGTCGTGAGACCGCACAACGCAATAGTGAAAATAGAGCTTCTCGCTCTTGGACTAGTGACAAATTATTAGATCGAAGCCCCTATGACACCAATGAAATTCAGGCTACCTTCCCTCCTGGCTTATTAGCACAAATCCAAAACGCTGGCCTCAAGGCCTGGCGATGCCTCCCCCCTAAGGGATCCGCCACTACTTCTCTGGTGAAAGTTCCTCAAGGTCCCGAAGAGCCCTATAGTGACTTTATCAGTCGTCTTATCGACGCTGCTGAACGCCTTGTTGGCGAGGGGGAAACAGAGAGCGCTTTTATCAAACACCTTGCTTATGAAAATGCTAACCCATCCTGTCAAGAGACTATAAGGCCCCACCGCCATAATAGCCTCTCTGATTATATTAAACTTTGCTCTGGCATTGGTACCTCTCATGCCATAGGCCTGGCCATAGGGGCTGCCCTCAAGGATTATACTAAACCTAAATAGGACAAAACTTGCTTCAATTGCAAACTGCCTGGACACTTAGTCCGAGACTGTCCCTCCAATAAACAAAGTCGGCCGCCCCCCTCTTAGGTTTGCCCTAAATGCAAAAAAGGGAACCATTGGGCCAGTCTGTGTAGACTGAAATTTCACAGGCATGGTCAGTCACCGGGAAACGGCCAGAGGGGCACCTCCGTTTGGGGTGGCGAACAGCATTTTACCCAACGGCCATAGAGAAAATAAGTTGTCTTTTTAAAATCCTGCCACAGCGCCTCAGGCCAGGAATGTGGTTATTTTGCATTTTAAATTCCTCAGGCTTGCAGCAAAAACGGCTTCTCAAAAGATAAAAGTTTTGATCCAAATTTTTCCCTTGTATTTACAGTATAAAAATTTTAAAAAATGTTCTGTTTTAATGTTTATTGTCTAAGTTTGTCTCGTTAAGTCATTTAATGTAAATTAGTTATCTCATATCTGAAAGGGGGGTTGAGCAGCTGCCCTACAGGCTGCATTACACTTGGCTCTCACAGGGGCTGCCTTCTTAAACGGTGGGGCTGTCCCTCTCGCTGAGTTAGAAAATCACAAAGGAAATGTTTATTAACTGAGGCAGTATAGGATCTTGGGGAAAAGTTTTACTACAGAAACAGGATAAGACAAAAGAATAAAGTGGTGAATTTATTTACTGTGTTTTTTTCCTATGAAAATACTTAATTTTAATTATTCAAAGTTTAATC
Source organism: Murina feae (assembly GCA_004026665.1). Classification (NCBI taxonomy): domain Eukaryota; kingdom Metazoa; phylum Chordata; class Mammalia; order Chiroptera; family Vespertilionidae; genus Murina; species Murina feae. The sequence goes on from PVJC01030946.1 coordinate 20,116, forward strand.
ATGGTCTCATAATTCAAGTTATGTGATAGACCAATGTTTTAAATAGTCGACTTAATAAGAGCCGACGGTGGAAGCTCATTTTTCTTAAAGGAGGTTTATAAATAAAAATATTTTTTAAGGGTACAGAATAAAATAAATAATATCAGACATTAAATTTAATTTATCAATAGCAATAAATGTGTTTCTCCCAGTGTTTTTTCTGACATTCATAAAAAATTTTTTAATGACAAAATTGAAAGTGTTTGATTCCATGGTCAAAACTAAATGTTTTGAGTCTTAATAATTTTAAATTAGATACATATGTTTGACAGTTTTTCCGAATGTAACATTTCAAAAATGTAATTGAAGAACGAATTTTGTGCATCTCAAAGGGCCCTGAGATTGTACAAAAGAATTTATTCCTTCTCCCAAAAAAGAGATAATTAAATTGGACCAACACAATATGTTTAATTACGTGAGGAAATTCTGCCAAATAATAAATAAATAAAGGAAATCAATTTATTAATAGCAATGTTTTTATTTAAATATATATATCTTGATTTAAAATGACTTCAAACCTCTGGCATTTATATATTATTTGTTTAAAGTCATCCTAGAGAACCCTGCCCTACAGGCTGTCAATCAGCCACTGAAATGCACTCTCAGTGCTACAGCTCTTATCAACAGTGCACTAACTCAAAAGGTAAAATACAATTTACTGCCATTTTAGAAAGACTACAACTTGGCACTTTTGGAGGCGAATATGATTACTCCTCCAGCAAAGGACCTTCTCTA
>PVJC01030947.1:0-20896 GCA_004026665.1 Murina feae
CTGTCAGCCTGATCAATGCCTAACTGCTCCCTTGCTAGCCCAATTGCCCCTAATTGCCCTCCCCTGCTGGCCTGGTAACCCTTAACTGCCCTTCCCTGCTGGCTGATCACCCCCAACTGCCCTCCCCTACAGGCCTAATATCTCCAACTGCCCTCCCTTACAGGTCTGGTCCCTTCCAACTGCCCTCCCCTTGCTGGCCTGATGTCGACAGCTGCCCTCCCCTGCCATCCATCTTGTGTCCACATGTGGGCAGCCATCTTTGATCACAAGAGGCAGCCATTTTGTGTGTTGGAGTGATGGTCAATTTGCATATCACCTCTTTATTTTATAGGATATATAGAGATAGTAATATATATGTGTATATATTCATTACACTCATTGCAATTTAAAAATTAAAATAATCTAAAACTAATCTTTAGAAAATAACAAAAAGTGCTTCATAATCTAGTCTTTTTACCTACCCTTCCTCTTTGTCCTCATCCTCTCCCACAATAATCATAGTAAACTAGAGGCTATTTTCTCAACTCTCTTGTGCTTGCTCAGGCCTACATCATTGATCACGCTATTCCCTATTCTTGATCTCAGTCCTTGTTTGGATGGGAAACTTGCTCTGACCCACCAAATCTCAGCTCCCTGAGTCCTTCCCATTCTATGCTCCTTGTCTCTGTTGCCAAAGCAAGCTACTATAAGCAGACAGCTTGTGTACAGGTGATCTGTCGCATTCTTTACACTATGATGTAATTGTTCGCATTCATCCTACAACTATTTCTTAAGTCCAAGTTATTCTGTCTTTATATACTGTGTGTTCCTTAAGGATAAGATTATATCTTTCTATTTTAATATCGTGGATATCATTATGATGCCATATTCAAATTAGGTGCTAACCAAATTATTTGTGAATGAATAAATTCTTTCAGATTTTTCTTTTACCAAGATTGGTTTAATACATCCTCTCAGAAAGTCTTTTTTGTTTAGAGCTTAAGCAAGTCTTAGTTATCTGTTGTAGACATTTTGGCATGTTATTGTAAATTATGTGTGGAATAAATTAATAAAATATGGCAGTGTTAGTATATTGGTTGCTGTAGAACATTTATATAAGAAAATGCTTTTCTAATTTCCTATTCATTAGATGCTCTAAATATATCAATATGATGAAAAGAAGTAATCTTTGCTGCTGTGTATAGATCATTCTACATAGTAAAATTTACTTTATAAGCTATTTGATCATTAATAAAATCCTAGGTAGAAATAATAATTGAAAAATAAAAACTAAACATGTCCATTAAAATTCTCAAAAATGTAAAATAATGTTTCATTTTGATTATTTTCCCCTGGAAACTTATCACTGACTTATAAAAGTAATAGAGTAAAAAAATTAACACAAAAAAAGATAGAAAACATATATATGAGCTGAATGAGTGAGCTTAAACTGAATAATACTTTTCTGTTGGACTAATATTATCACAAGCATCTAAAATTATCAGAATACTTGCTATATAGTATGGAAAATATCTTTACTTTCTTTAAACTTTGAGACTTGCCAAGTTCTTATTTACATATATGACCATTTTTTAACTAGAGAAAAAACTTTCTGTTACCCTAAGTATATGTGAGCTCAATATATTGACCTATTGGGTCTGCTGCCTGGCTTTGCCCCCTGGGGGCCTCCTTGAGGCGTACAAGAGTGCCCGTCCTGGGTCAGCTGCCTAATTATCTCTCCTAATTACAATGACCATAAAACCTGGAAGTTATTCTTGACATCTCTCTCACCCTTCTTATGCAGTCCAGTCTTCTTGTTAATTTAGTTCCTAAAGAGCTCTGACATTTTTCAAGTCTATCATCTCTTGTCAATAAGACATAATACATCAATACACATTCACCCAACCTGAGAGCACCAATATATATAAAACAATTTCTAAGAGACCTTAAAGTTAGAAACAGACAAAAATACAATTATAGCTCGGAGTCTAAATGCCCCATTGGTAGCAATGGATTTTTGCAAATGATACATCCAATAAGGGGCTAATATAAAGAACAAATACAAAATATATGAAGAATGCAGCAACAAAAAATAAACAATCCAGCCCTAGCTGGTTTGGCTCACTGGATAGAGCGTCGGCCTGTGGACTCAAGGGTCCCAGGTTCGTTTCTGGTCAAGGGCATGTACCTTGGTTGCGGGCACATCCCCCGGTTGGGGGTGTGCAGGAGGCAGCTGATCGATGCTTTTCTCTCATTGATGTTTCTAACTCTCTATCCTTCTCCCTTCCTCTCTGTGAAAAATCAATAAAACATATTAAAAAAATAAACAATCCAATTAAAAACTGGGCAGAGGATCTGAACCAACCCTTTCCCCAAGAAGACATACAACTGGCCAACATAACTTATGAAAAGATACTCAACTTCACTAGCTATAAAAGAAATCAAAACTATAATGATATACCATCTTACACCTGTTAAATGTTATTATTCATAAAACATGAAATAACAGTTGCAGAGGATGTGGAGAAAAAAACGAAAACCCTTATACACTGCTGTTGGCAATATAAATTGGTACAGCCCCTATGAAAAATCAATATGGAGGTTCCTCAGAAAATTAAGAATAAAACTACCACATGATCCAGCATTCTCTTTTCTGCATATCGACCCCCAAAACTTGAAAATATTTATTTGTAAAAATATACATGCTCCTATGTTCACTGCAGCACTATTTACATTAGCCAAGAAATAGGAACAACCTAAGTGTTCCTCAAGATGATTGCATAAAGATGTGGTACATACAGACTATGGAATACCACAGCAGCATAGTGGTTATCGGAGTGGAAGGGGATGGAAGAATAAAGAGAATAAAGTGGTCAAATACATGATGAAGGACGGAGACTAGACTGAGTCGTAAGCACACAATGCAATATACAGATGATGTATTATAGAATTGTACGTCGTAAACTCATATGACGTTATTAACCAATGTTACCCCAGTAAATTTAATTCTAAAACCTAACAAAATAAGATCTATAAAGAGGGCTCTGTAAGGAGATTAAATGGAGTGGGTTTTTTTTAAATGAAATACGCTCATTTTTAAACACATTTTGAAGTAGGTATGTAGCATTACCATTGTTTACATAAGCCAAAATATAAAAAAGAGCCACAATAGGCCTTTGTTATATGTACTGATTATCAAGCTAACACTGGATAAAACTGGCATGAATCATAATCAGAGATTATGTCTCATTTCCAGAATATTTATAGATTGGATATATTCATCCATACACACACACACACACACACACACACATTCATATTATATTTTGGCATCAATTGCAAAGTTGACCATCTGGTCTTTGCATAGTGTCCAAACATGCAAGAAGAAAAATGTATGGATCAATTAAAGTGAACTATTTGGAAGATATAGCTTGGTTTCTTTAAAGGGCCATGCAATTATATCCACTGTGGTCTATTAATATATCAATTCCATCAAGATCTTGGATATCTTGGGAAAAAAAAAAAAAAAAAACCTTGCCGAGAAGAATTATTTTCCATAGGCTAGTTGAGTTTTATGTTGTTTTATCTTTTTGTCCTGAAATTTATTGCCAAAATGTTACAACTTTGTAACACCATAACTTTATACACTGCTCCGTCAGAGAAGTAAATAATAGAAAGAAAACAGCCCGAGAGGGAATGCTTTGTAAGCAATGGTCACTGAGAAATAACTACACTCGATGGAAACCATTCAATCACATGTGTCGGGCACCCAGGCACCAACAAGGCTGCTACACTGAGGAATCTAGACCCACCTTCTCATAGCATAATCTGGGAATATTGGTCCCAAGGTGGAGGGCATAGAAGGGCAGAATTTTTCTTAACAGGTTAGATCACGTGGTAAAATAAGACAGAGCTTTATCTTGAACTTTTATATAATTACAAGGTAAATGTTAAACATTGTTTGCGGGAAACGAGTAAACTCGTCATATCGCTTTTTATACCAAAGAGCAGGAGACGAGTTTTTTCCAAAAACGATGAGTAGAGACAGCCGTCAAATATGGAGGGCCTGGCATTTCAACAACAACGAAAATGTGCAAGACAACTCAGATAGACTTTGCAAAGTCAGACCATTATTGGATTTCTTTCTTCCCTTTACGATGCGATTTGCCGGGAAAATGCCCGCTTGCATTGGGTTAAGTTGTTGAAAAAAAAATCAGCCATCTTTCACAGGAACTTTACTAAAGCTATTTGCTCCTTTGTCATAATGTTGTCTGGCCTCATTTTTCGTTTGGTTTAAAATACAAGTGTACTTATTTGCTACAGTGCAGTTGTATTCTCTGCCTCAACCTGAAAGCTCCACTCCCCTACAGCAGCCTGCCCACATAGGTGTCATTGATCAGTGTTTCTCATGGTTTTTCAGCATCTGGTAGAACTAAATGCAGAATGTAAATAATTAATAGAGCCATCATGTTTTCTATTTCTTTCAACTTATGAAGACAGTGGAGCAAAAGTCTAAATATACATGCATCCTGTAAACATAGAAGGATAAAGAGGGTTGAGAAAAGATACTGTTTTCTTATATTTTCCCATGAATTTATTGGAAAATAGGAAATGTCAGGAGAGCTTAAATTGCAAACCTTAGCTAAGACAAAAAATTCTTATCCTCAAATTTCTCCCCATAGATGGCCTTGCCTCCTGTGCCATGATGGCGTGTGCCGGTCATCCTGGCACATAAATCGGGGATTAATTCTGTGAAAGCAGGTACTACCTTCATTACCAAATCCTTCTCCCCAGGGCTCAGGGCATGGAAGCTTTCTGCTGTCTTTGGAACGTTGTCTGTAAACAGCTGGGAGAAGATGCGGCCCGAGGGCTTGCTGTGGACAAATGGAAGAACACTTCAGTGGGGTTCACCATGGCTGGTCAGGGGCGGCTCTGGGCGGCGGCGTCTGCAATGCCTTCCATAAGCTTTTCATAGTGGCCTGGGATCCTGGGAATTTTCCTCAACCCACTGAAATCAGTGAAGTAATGTTGTATCTCGGACGACAAATACTGCTGCTATAGCAGTGCTCATTATATAGTCATCTTAATTTTGCATTTATCATAAAAGCAACCCAGCTTGTGCTTACTTAAAAATGTCTTGTCACTTTTTAAAATAAAAAGATTGTTTTTATAATAATAAAAACTTACATCATTATCGATACCTTTTGCAATTATTGCTACTCTTATTTTGGGGAGGGGGTCTTTCTAGAGAGTCACAGTGAAAAGTGATTCACATTTTGAAGTGAGTAGCTTCCCACTAGCATTGCAGAGAAACAAGGTATAAAATTGTTGACTTCTATTAAGCTTCTTCACAGGTGAGTTTGAGAAGATTTAACATCTTTTACTAATTGTTTTTATTTTTCTTATTCTGAGCTTAAATGGATTCTCTTTGCGACTCCATATGTTACTTAGGCAAATATTACAGAATGCCTGCAGTGATAGGGCCTTTTTCCCCCTGTCTTATTACATGTTGCTGTGGGTCTCCACTGAGAAGACCTATTTTAATTCTCATTTTCAGACTCTCTCCTGAGAAGGAGAGCTGCCGTCTCCTTTCAAGGTCACAGGATTTGATGGATGAGAAGTACCAGCAGAGAACCCAGTTTCATTCCAAAGTGAAAGAAAAACAGAAAAGAAGATTAACCTGTCCCAATTAAGTTGAAATGCGGCCAAGGGCAGGTGAACTTTAAACGACTGAACACTATGATCTTAGAGCTGAATTACTGAATCATTTTTCAAGTTCCTTGCGACTGCTTCCTAAAATTAACTTACACCTGTATCTATAAAAACCTAAGCAACTGAAGGACTGAATGACCAGTCGATTGGTCGCTATGATGTGCACTGACCACCAGGGGGCAGATGCTCAGTGCAGGAGCTGCTCCTGGTGATCAATGCGCTCCCACAGGGGGAGCGCTGCTCAGCTGACAGACTGATGCCAGAAGCCAGATGCTGCAGGGCTCACTGCTGGCAAGCACAGCTGTGGAGGCAAGAGCCTCTCCTCCCTCTGTGGCAGTGCTACTGTGCAGCCAGCAGTGGCTGCAGGTGCAGCAGGGCATGAATGAGCAGGAGCGCACTGCTACATCCCTGGGTGGGGGATGTCGGGCTGCGGGGATTGGGTGGAACCCAGCAGTCTGACATCCCCCGAAGAGTCCCAGATTGTGAGAGGGTGCAGGCCAGGCTAAGGGACCTCACTGGTGCACGAACCCATGTACCAGGCCTCTAATAAATTAATAATCTAATAAAGTTAAAATGTATACAATACACATTAAATCAATTTTGGATAATGTTGGAAGACAGAAGTAATAAATTGAGAATCATTAGATACACTTTCCCTAAGGAAAGGCTGAGGTTTTCATAAAAGCTTATAGTTCATTGCTATTTTACCATGAAAGTAAAAGAATGGTGATATAACTTCTTAACACCATTCTAGATATGGAATAAAGAAGGTGAGATTTCATTAAGGTATCAGATTGTCCACTTAAAGTTATAGTTCAAATACATTTCTGTACCAACCTTACTATCTTTAGAGGTTACAAATTGCTAAATAGATATTTTATACATCTCTAAATATTGCATTTTGAATGAAAGCCTTCCAGGATTTAAGCACAATAAAATAACTACAATGTTTAAAGGACTTAGAAATGCCATACCATTTCGAATAGCAACTGAATCACAAAGTAGTTTTTAAAAACTGCATTTAATAATAGCTCCATATACATGGTGGTACAAAAGTAGGTTTGCAGTTATGAGTACACGAGGCAGAGAATTTATTCTTGTTTTGCTATTTATTTATTATTTTATTATTTTCCAAATGAACACATGTAAACCTACTTTTGCCCCACCCTGTATGCATGTATATACTTTTATAGTTAACTGCAATGGGAATTTTTAAAAAGGGGTGTTAATTTTGGGCAGAACAGGTTAAGGAAGGCATTGTGGCAGTGATATAACACAAAATTCTCTTAACAGAATTGGAAAGACTCAGATAAATGATAAGGAGGAAGACGCTGCCAGAGATAATAGAGGAAGGGGGGTGCCGGGGTATAGAAGCGCCTGGGGATAGAAGATGGTAGACATTTTAAGGGAGAGAATGGGAAAATGGTGGCTTGAACAGATTTTATGTGGTAGAAAATCACTAGGAGATAAGGTGGGAGTGATGTAATAGGGCCAGATGGAAAATAGGACCAATATGACAACTTTGTTTTCAGATTAAGAGGTTTAAAAGTTATCTTGGAAGCATTAGAGGATCCAAAGAAAAACAAGGCCTTTCATGTTACAACAATATATATATATATATATATATATATATATATATATATATATATATGCTCTTTTCTCTTCATAATGAAAACATGGATCATGAAAAAAATTTATAGAGCAATACCTGTTATAAGTACTAGTAAAATTACTCAGAATATAGATAACATTATCATCATTAACGTGTCAAGGCAGCTTTTCTATCCTCTTTAAGCTGTCATTTGCAATTACTACTGTACTTATAATCATGACAGAACTAGATTTATAACATGACACTTACCCCCGGTTTTTATCCCAGATAACATGACAAAGATTTGCAGTCTCATAATCTTTTGATATCATGTCACGTTCTATTGTAAATGTGCTAATGCCATCCACCTTCCAGTGCATCAGCTAGTGGCTTTGTTCAAGGGCATACATAAGACACAGAACCAGGCACTGGCTGTGGACTTTGTTCAGACCATTGAAGTCACTATATGAACCAACCTGTCCACCAAGGACTAGGTTGATTGATGCTTTATTTGCCTCTGCGAACTCCTTCTCCTTTCATTTCGGTGACCTATAAAGCACCTTAGACTAATTTAAAAAAATACATTATCAAGGGAATATTAATTTTGGATATTACACTTGCGTTTGGTGATAAAAAAAAAAAAACCTAGAAACTCAGTCAAAATTCACTACAGATCATTAAACTGCAGAGACCCCAGAGGTCACGAGGGCTTACAGAAGGACTCATTCAGTTCCTGCAATGGTGGGAAACTTAGGGTAGGAACGGAGGCTCTGGTGAGCCCTTCTGCATTTGCTCATGTGAGACTGTGCTCAGATTCCAAAACATATTCCTCATAGGCGGCTTTGACGGTCAAGTTTACACATTCGCTTCTAGTCCTCAGCTTTAAGGGTGGTTTGGTTGGGTCTCATGCATATCACAGTTTTAGAGTATTTATTGTGATGTCTAGATATCGTATTAAAAGGAGATCACGTTAAAACGTTACAGTTCTATAATTTTTCTCATTCTACATGACAACAGTGTCAGGATTCTAAATTGTATTTGTACTTTTTGTGTTTATTTCCATGTTTCTTCTTACAGAGTAGGTAATTTTAAATGTAAGCACATGTAAATCTCTTTAACGATAATGGGAGGGTACAGACATGTATGGAATTCCCACAATGGTTCATGTAGTTTGCAATTAATGACACATAGACTCCAAGGCACATTAAGAGCTTCAGCCCTACAGCTATGCCTTCTATCCAACATACTGGTTCAGCTTCCTTTGAGAGTGCACAAAGCAAAGGTATGTTTTTTAACTCCTATAACTTCAAGTACCCTGCTAGAGTTTTAATAATAACAAAAGAGTGTTAAACCTGCTGCACCCATTTACTGAGATTTGCTTTGGTTATTTTATACTGAGGCCTAGTGCACAAATTCGGGCATGGGTAGGGTCCCTCAGCTTGGCCGGTGATCAGGGTTGATGGAGGGCCAGCCTGCCAGGGGGAGGGACCACGGGAGGTTGGCCCAGCAGCAAGCTAAGGCACAGCCGATTCCGAGAGGAAAAGGGCTCCCTTCTTTCTCTTCCCTCCTGTTTGGGTCCAGGGTGTGGGTGAACCAGATTTGGGACTGTCTGGGCCCCAGCAGCAAGCTAACCAACAGCCAATTCCACAAGGAATCGGGCTCCTTCCTCCGTCCTGTCTGTGTCTAGGGTGTGGGTGATCCAGATTCAGGGCTATCAGGGCTCCAGCAGCAAGGTCTGGGTCAGTGTTTGTCATAGCTACCAGCCGGTCGGCTGATCGTTTTGGTCGTTTTGGTCATCCAGTCTTAACAGTTGCTTAGGCTTTTATACTTATACTGGAGGCCTGGTGCACAAAAATTTGTACACTCAGGGTGGGGGTGGGGCTCAGCTCAACCTGTGCCCTCTAGCAATCTGGGACCCCTCGGGAGATGTCCACCTGCTGGCTTAGGTCCACTCCCTGGGGGATCGGGCCTACGCTGGCAGCCAGACATCCCTCTGGCAGCCCTCGGGCCCTCGGGGGATGTCCACTTGCCAGCAGGGAGCAGGCCTAAGCTGCAGTTGGACATCTTTAGCTTTGCTGAGTAGGCGGGAGAGGCTTCCGCCACCACTGCTGTGCTGGCAGCTGGCAGCCTGGCTTGTGGCTGAGCAGAGCTCCCGCTGTGGGAGCGCAATGACCACCAGGGGGCAGCTCCTGCATTGAGCGTCTGCCCCCTGGTGGTCAGTGTGTGTCATAGTGATCAGTCATTCCCAGTTGTTCTGCTGTTAGGGTCAATTTGCATATTACCCTTTTATTATATAGGATACATAGATTCTATCTTAAAATACTTATGTCACAGAATAGCTCTACAGAATGGTTCCTTGGTCATACAGCTTACTTTTTAAGTGACTGTAATATTTCAATAAATTGCATGCTTTATTTTCTCAATAAATTTCCTTAGAAATGTATGCAATAAATCTACACAAGCCATACTAAATACAGAGCTCTGAATATAGAATTATTTTAAGCAAATAAGACACAGAATCAACATATGTCCTAATTCAAAGGTTATCAAAGGCATAAATACTTCTTATGCTGCAAAAAAGTAATTTTCTAAAAAGCAACAAACTTGATCTCTTTAGCATCTTGCAATAATAAAAAATTATGCACCTTTCATGCACACAAGTTACTGAATAACTGACTCAATGAAGTAGATTTGGTTCTAAAGTCAACAAATGAATGTGCTCCCCACATATTGTAGGGTTACTAGGGGCTTGAAAAAAAAGTTACCAGGTCATCCAGCTGGCATGGCTCAGTGGTTGAGCATCAACCCATAAACCAGGAAGTCACCGTTCGATTCCTGGTCAGGGCATATGCCTGGGTTATGGACTCAATCTCCAGTTTGGGGCATGTAGGAAGTAGCTGATCAATGATTCTCTCTCATCACTGATGTTTCTATCTTTCTATCTATATCTCTCTTTCTCTCAGAAATCAATAAAAAATATTTTAAAACAATCTGGTGAGGAGTCTGCCCAGCAGACTGCACAGTAGGGCAAGGGACTTTAATTTTATTTTTAGATTATGAAGGCAATCTCAAAAGGCTTTCAGCCAAGGGGTCTATTAGGCTGAAGAGATGTGTGTCACACTACATGTTTGTCTATATGATCTGCATATATTTATATAGATAGAAACAAATGTCTTTACAAATACTAACCAAATTAACATTAATTCTGGAAGCTGAGCACAGTAGGTACCTTTTTTCTTATTCCATTTTTATAGTCAGCATTGCTTTGTTAAGTGAGAGAAGCATTGCTAATTTTTAAAATAATAAACCAAATATTATCAGGGCTTCCCTGAAGTATAAACTATCATTTTCCATTTACTCATTTTCTCTAAGTGCTCAATATCATTTTAAAAATTAAAACAACATTATTTGTATTTCCTAAATGTGTTTACACTTCAGCTGGTAGTACCTCTGTTTCAAGAGTTTAATTCTAAATTCTCTTTTTAACTGACAAGTGCCTGTACACATACATATGTGAGTGGCCAGGCAGCACCTACTGAAGATCAAGCCTATTTTCAGGCACTCAACATCTGTATTGTGGTTATTTCCAGGCAATAAAGACATTCAATAGTTATTAAAATGCAATATTCATTGTTTTTCAATGATGAGCAGCATCAATATTGTATGCATGTTTCAGAACATGACTGAGTAACCTGCAGAGGTAAAGTTCAAAACTTTATAAACCTCATTTCGACATACATAATAGTACTAAGATAATAATATATGCTTGATTTTAAAGTTAAAATAATCTAATAGGGTAGTGAAAGCGTAGGGTAGGGGCAGGGGCGGGGACGGGCTAGAAGAAGTCAATGTAGGAAAAATTGGTATATATGTAATACTTTCAACAATAAACTTTCTCAAAAATTTCAAAAAAAAAACCAATCTAAATAGTTATAGGTTGGTAGGCAAGATATATTGATGCACAGACAAAATTGGCTTGCCTATGTTTCTATGTAACTTGCGGGTTGTCAAGTGGGGTGATTTTATTTATAGAGATAATTAGAGAGAATACCATTTGTTTTAAGTGCTATTAAGTAGTTTTGAAATATACTGACTGGGAGTAAAATTCTTGGTTTTATTCATACATTCCAATTCATGACAAGACATCCCCTCCTTCCACTCATGTGCTCATTAGTCCTACTAGGAGAATAACACAATAATAATAATTTGATAATTCTCTGAGCATGTTTTCATCAAATAAGATTCTCACTACACTAATTTTTATCTAACAGAAAAATGTACTGCCATTCATACGATTTTCAGTTTTTTAAAAGGAGACCATTCATCTTAGACTACATCAATAGATTTTCAGCTTTTAAGTTACCACCAAAAATCATGGTTCTTTGTTTACTTACATAATGTCATTTACTTTATGCAAAGTAAAAATTATCACTCATATATTAAATCAAGACTCTTAAGTGCATATATTTTATAGCACAATCACAGGAAAACTTACTACTTGCAATAATAATCTCTGTATATGACACTGCATTTGCCAGTTCATTTCATGCTCTATCGTTTTATTTATATTACTGTCGTTTTTATAGTCAAAGAATTTAAGTCTAAATTAAGGCCACAAGTGAATAAAAATTACTTTTCTGATACAAGACTAGATACGAAGAGCCTTTGAATATAATCACCATGCATCTTCACTACACACGGATCTCAATATAATCCGGTTCTATGTCACACTCTTGGCCACATGTACCCACTAAAGTCAACACATAAACCAGTAAAACGAAAGAACAAACACCAAACATATCAAAGAGCTCAGCATTTTAACATAATCCTCTGGTTCAGGGACAATCTTTGTCATGGCCAGTGGTGCTGATCCTGATTTTCTGGCTTTGAAGTTATTTTGCCCCCTTTTTTCTCAGCTTATTCTCAATAAATTTACTTTTATACACTTAATGTTCGTATTTTGTTTCATGGATACCCAAAGGAAAAATCAACATTTTCTTCAAATATGATGTTGGTGGATCTATAAATCAATGAATGTTTAAAAAATATGTTTCCTTGTGTGGATAAGGAAAACCCGTTTCTCTCATCCAATAATTTGTTTTGCTGTTTTCTCTTAATTTTGAGTTTCTTTAGAACACTTGGTAATCATAAAGAGGATACAAAATTTCAGTATCATTTGCACTGTAGATCACAGTACTTTTTCTTACCCTGGCTTCTTTTCTCCCTTATCTTTCTCCATCCAGTACCATTCTCTCTGTCCCCTCTAACCCACCTCTCTCCCGCCCCTTCTCTCTTACACACACACACACACACACACACACACACACACACACACACACACACACACTCTTTCTGATGTCAATCAGGAGACTCCAATCAAGCAGTGAATATACAAAAAGGAATATGACTGTAAGTGTGATCCACAATGTACACAAATAAATGTCACTCCTGCCTTTATATTGGATACTGAAAGAATTTCTGTATGAAGAAGATTTAACTGTAATGAACATTTTTAGCTAAATGTCCCAAAATATCCTCTCCAATATTTATTATTTTCATCTAGATACTATTAAAAGAGAGAAAAAACAATCATTTTAAGTTTTCAATACTGAGTGCTCTTGACAGAGCTATTAGAAATAGTAATTAACTCTAACCAAGACCAAGTAAAATATGGATTTAAAGATGTGGATGCCCCTTATTTGAGTACTTGAGAGTAAAATTAAATCATATCTATTACAAAACCTGGCAGGAAATAACCAAAAAGTGTCCTTTTGGGGTACTGAGATGAGAATTGTTATCCATGCTGTCTCTGTTGTTAGCATCTAGTGAACAGAGATGAAGATAGCAAATTAAGCCTAATTGTGATAAATTAGGTATTTCATATTCATTCTAATGAAGAACTGCTGCTTAGCAGGTAATAACCCAAACCACTAAAATAATTGTGTTTAAAACCTTGGGTAAATGTAGAATGACTCTTCATGTGAGAGGGTAGTGCTTCATGCAAGATGCCATTATTACTGCATCCCAATTTTCATATATAATTGATTTTGTGACAATATATAAACTTATTAACATTAATATGGCTGACAAGCCCTGTCTTTCCAACATATTGTCAGCCTTAATCTGAGCATAGTCTTTTTGGAAAACATAAAAATTTAAGTGTTATCTTTGAGTTGTACTCGATTTCTGTCATAGAGACATGAAATTCCAGTGTATTTATTCTAAACTAACTTTCTTTCATTCCATATTTTTACTTAAGTGGCCTCAAATGTTTTCTTTTATATTATATCCTTATCAATAAAAGCATTTCATATTTGATATTTATAAATTTTAAACATTTGTAAATCATAATCATGTATAAGTGAGCTCATATTATATTGATTATTAAAATATATGAAAGTATAAAAGTAGGTAAAACAAACACCAATAGGAGTTCAAATGTGTTCATGCTCTATCCTAATGGTGGTATTGCATACCCCTGAAGTGGTGGGCTCACTCCTCTTTGTAGACCAATGTTCTGGTCAACAAACTGAAGTTTGCAAAAGGAGCAATTCAGCACACACTAATTTTAAAAATCTCAATACAATTTCAGATGTATAAAATTAAGAGTTAGAGAATATTTAAGGGTTCATCCAAGAAATACTCTATTGTATACTTGAAATTTTTAAATCTTAAATGTTCTCAGTACACACACACACACACACACACACACTCATGATAACTATTTGAGGTGATAGACATGTTAATCAATTTGGTGGTGTAATCATCATTTCACAATGTATACCGACACACACTGTGGAAAGACATAAGCTTGGGGAAAAAGCATAAACAAACAAAAAGAAATCCATCCCTTCCTCTGAAACACCTTTCTATTTGGACGCTCCTGCTAGAAGGTTCAGCCTTTTACTGATCTATGCCCATTTAGGGATCACAGGTTTAGTCTTCTTTCCCATGGTTGCCTTCCACAAATTTGAAGAAACTATTCTACGACTCCTCTTATTGATACTGTCTCCAAGTTACACACATTCACTTGCTTCAATCATCCTTTATGAGGTATGCTTTCTAAGCCACAACTGTGTCCTCTCCCATTTCACTCTGAGCAGCACTAGCTGTGGATGTCCACCTAAAAAGGGGAACCCAATGCAAGCAGCACTCTAGATAGGGCCTTACCACTCTGGAATTAGAGAAGGAGTATGACTTCCCATTGATCGATAACCCATTTCATATAATTAAATTAAAGAAATAGCTCTTCTTTGGGAATATAATTATTTGTCTCCACAAGTTTTAAAGGCAAACAGCAAATTTATTACACCATAGTGTTGCATTTTAAACATCTGCTGTTCTTTGTTATTTAAACACACGCACACACATTCACAAAGAATAAAAAGATCAATGGGCTTAAAATAAAATGGAAAAATAAATATAAATCCACTAGGGCCTGTAGTTAATGCAGTTGGCTTTTCTTTCAATGAATATAGATAAGTCATTTCATGTGGAGAGACCTAGAATGATCATGATAAAATGACTTTATAGAAAGTGTGCCTGAGCTAAAAGGTTCTATTATTTTAATGGATTCTTTCCATTTCTGGTTTCACTCATGTATGTTGGAGCCATTTTTTTTTTTTTGTATTTCTGCATAGCTGGGTTAAGTATTTTTTATGCCTCATTACTAATTTTTACATTATCTCCTAGGTAATAGTGAAACCTTGAACAATTAGTATAATATATGCTTAAATTTTAAAATTATATGGAGGTAAAGCACTGGTAGAATTCAAACAAAAAATATTCCTTCGTAAAAATGTTATTTCAGTCAAAATAAACTTAAAAATAATGATTTGCAAAAAATGACACTCAATCATCTAACAATCTCAGGTTCAAATGTGAGGAGTAAATCGATAGATTTATATTTTCACTGTATTTAAACATTTGATCATCAAGATAAGCAGTCTATAAATAAAATTTTCTATTCTTTTCCTTTGAATTGTGAAGAATTCACTATCATTATGAAAAAAATCATCATCCTTACAAAATTGAATTAAAATTATAAATGTAGGCTTACATTATTAATAAGAATATCTTGTTATATGACAGTGTTGATGTGGATTATTAAGATTTAGTTAATCAATTAATGATTACTATACATTTAATCATATAAAACTTGGATATCAAAAATTTATCATACTATATACACATAAGAAGGGAGTTTTCAGATTAAAATAAGCAAAGTTTTAAGAATTGCAACTGCACTACTTCTAATACTTAAAAAACACAACATTATATATATACACACACACACACACACACATTCTAAAGCTTTCCATATGATACATAGGATAATATAGAAAACTAGAGGTCCGATGCACAAGATTTGTGTACTTGGGGGGGAGGGTCTCTCAGCCAGGCCTACACCATCGGAGCCCTTGGGGGATGTCTGACTGCTGGCATAGGCCCACTCCTGGGCCTAAGCCAGCAGTCAGACATCCTTAGCACTGCTGCGGAGGCAGAAGAGGCTCCTGCCACTTGCCAGCCTTAAGTCCAGCCCAGGGCTTCTGGCTGAGCAGTGCTCCATCTGTGGGAGTACACTGACCAACAGGACACAGCTCCTGCATTGAGCGTCTGCCCCTGGTGGTCAGCGCATATCATAGCGACTGGCATTCTGCCATTCAGTTGATTTGCATATTATATAGGATAAAATTAGGTCATAAATTTATTCCATTAATATTTGTAGCTGGTTCAGTGAATCATATAAACAAAATGCCTTATTTTGAGAATGTGATAATGAGGATAAACATAAAAGGAAGAAAACAATTACAACTAACCATGAAGTTGATATATGGAAATATCTTTGTTTCTTCCTATTTAAAGATGCAACTCTTCCTTTGAGTTATAATAAAAATATTGCAATTAGCATTACAAGCTAAAGATTCATTCTGGAGGTTATTATTTGCTGATTGTACCTATTTAAAGTCAAATCTATTAAATTTAATTTACTTCAGTCTTTGTACTGAATCAAAAAACAAAGCAAATAAAACCTCTAAACAAAAGGTAACACCACATTACCAATCTGACACTTCTGGACAATTTTCAGCCCAGATCCAAACAGCATTTCTGGATTTGCTTTACAGCTCCACATATTTGGTCAAAGAAGTATTCTAAACTGCCATGACTATACCCACAGCCATTTCACTTCCATAGTATTGGATATACTCCATGAAAGTTCACAATGATTCACAACGTTAAAATTTGATGTGTGAGTGTGCATGTAAAATTTTCTTGAAATTGAGGTATGTATGCTCACAGGGTCTGAGCATCACATTGCCCTTCCTATCCTCACAATCTTAACCTTCTCTAGCACTAATTGGTGGGCATTCTTATCCTGGCTTGAAAGATGACCTGCTGACTTTCTGACATCTAGATTTGTCATTTATCTCTATTTTCGCTCATGTGTAACAATGATGCATGTTCTCTGTTACTTTCTGTTATTCACAATATTGGCTGATAGATATCCTGGGCTCTGGGTGATACACACGCTCAGTCCTAAAGTTGCCTCCTGCTTCCTGCGTGGCTCTATGTTTCAAATACATACAGCCATTATAAAAACGGGGAAATGCTGACATTCTGTTAAATGACATTTTCTGAGAAATGATGTTGGAAAGTCTATCTTTTGTAGATAGCTACTTTATAAAACTACAAGTTACCACTAACAAACACTCAAATATATCTCATATTAAAACGAGGTCTCTTACCTGAGTTCTTAGGAGATTTTTAAGGAGCCAGACCTAAATGTAATAATATTCTTTAAAAGAGATTGTTAAATGTTTATGTGGCTGCCTTTGAATACATATTATGGAGCACATTCAGTAAGATAGCCTTATGTACTTATTTTAAATTATTTAAGAAGGTTTTTCATTAATAATTCCTTCTCCTTCAAAAGTGGTTATATATATATATATATATATATATATATATATATATATATATATATATATATATGGAAAGCTTGACCAGGCATGATTTAAGGGATACGCCATTAATTAATCTTTAAATTTAAAGAGGCCAAATGTCTTTTTATACAAGTCAATAGAGCAGGTAGGGACAAGGATGGATGTTTTAAATTCTGATCATGAATTCTATACAATAGGGACAATTGGCAGGCATTTGCTTTTTAAAAAAATGACCTAGGTTAGAATCTATGCCAGGGAGCTCAATTCTACTCTCAGAGTTTATTTTTATTTTGAGTCAGGGCAGCCATCACAGACTAAATAGTTAATGACAGATTACTAATACCCTACTATAGAAAATGTGTAGCTTTCTACACATTGAGCTTAATGTTTCCTAACCCTGTGCTGTATTAGTATAACTGAAGTGCAGAATAGGCTACAGGGTAATTGAATTTATTAACTTGTCAGGCAATGGTGGGCAGTGTCCCTTTGTTGGTTACCTAGTCTCCCTGGATGTGGATTGTAGGGAAAGGCGTTTTTTGATTGGTTATCAAGGGGAACTGACAACAGTCTCTTGGTGGGAGTCACTAAAGGAGTGCAAATTCATCTGAGTACACAAAGAGCCCCTCAAAGGGGAAAAGAATAGTGCTAACATTACGTGTGCATTCACTCAACAACAAAAATGTATTAAAAAGAAATTAGCCTCGTTTGCAGAAAGGTCTAGTGATGAGCTGTTTGAAGATCAGCAAGGCTTAGAGTCTGCCATGATCAAACCGTCATGCACACGTGCAAAATCTGAGCTGAGATGCCCTGTCAATACCAATCATAGAATTGAAGAAGGTTAGACCTTTTGAGGAAACTTAGTGATCATTTATCCCAGGGCCTCAGTGTACAGAGAAAGAATCAGAGCCCAAGGTAGCAAATAATAAGCAAAGAGCCATTCAGGTGACAAATAGCTAAGCCTGAACTCAGCCAAGCGTTCTAACAAGTCCAATGTACACAATATTACGACGGAGACAGAAAATAGATCCCTGAACCAGAGAGAGACTGTATCACTTCACACACCACACGCGTGAATTTACTCTAACGCAAAGGGCAACAGAATGGCTGGAAGATGTGATGGCACGTCACAGGGCCATGTGGAAACTGAGGACTGTAGTGTGGCCGCGTGGGGGTGAGGGTTAAGAATAGAGAAAACGAGTTTCAGTTACACCAGCCCAAACTCACTGGAATTTAAAACTTTCAGTTCTACAGAAGCTCCCAGAGTTACTGTGCCTTGTAGAGAGGGGAGACAATTAAGCAGAAGCCAGGCTGCAATGGCTACAGGTAGTAGAATGCTTAAAAGATGGGAAGGCAATTAAGGTTCTATGACTTGTATCGTCTCCATGCTACTAAAGTGCCATTCAATCACTGTATTTTACATCTACTGCATAGGGAAGACACCTGCAACTCGCAGTTCCGATTTAACTCGCAAACTTCTTTGTTGTGATTGAAATTTTACTTCCCCTCCATTTTCACAACAGTCAACCTCCTGCATTACAACTGGCTTAAGGCACTTTCATCCTTCTGTCATGAAAACATCAACTAAAATGCAAATATATTTTAATCTTTAAAAGCTTGTCTTTATTCAGTAAGCATTCAACTATGTACCAGGCACTGAGGTTTCATTAGCCCAGGTTTGGTGGATTTGGTAGAGATTATATATATATATATATATATATATATATATATATATATATATATATATAATTAGAGGCCTGGTGCACAAAATTTGTGTACTTGGGGGGGTTGTTCCTCAGCCTGGCCTGTGCCCTCTTGCAGTCTGGGAAACCTCGGGGGATGTCCACCTGCTGGCTTAGGCCCACTCTCCAGGGGATTGGGCCTAAGATGGCAGTCAGACATCTCACTGGCAGCCCGGGAGCCCTTAGGAGATGTCCACTTGCCAGCAGGGAGCAGGCCTAAGCTGCAGTTGGACATCCTTAGTGCTGCTGAGGAGGCGGGAGAGGCTCCCACCACCACAGCTGTATTGGCAGCCGTCAGCCTGGCTTGTTGCTGAGCAGAGCTCCCGCTGTGGGAGCACACTGACCACTAGGGGGCAACTCTTGCATTGAGGGTCTGCCCCCTGGTGGTCAGTGTATGTCATAGTGACCAGTCATTCCCAGTGGTTCCCAGTGGTTCTGCTATTAGGGTCAATTTGCATATTTCCCTTTTATTATATAGGATATATATATATATATATATATATATATATATATATATATATATATATATCTTAACTAATAAAAGCGTAATATTGAAATTAACCGTTTCACCGGGATGGGGTAAGCCACGCCCACCAGCCAATCAGAGCGACTGTATGCAAATTAGCCCAGCCAACATGGAGGCCGTCACTCACGGAACTGAGTAAACGGCAGCTTCCATTGCGGCAGGAGTGAAAGTGAAACTGCAGCCCGCTCCGCTCCACTTATCCTCAAGCAAAACACATGTTTGCAACATAGTATAAATCATAGAATCCTCAGGAGCTGAAGGAAACAGCAGGCCTGGCCTAACCACTAAGTAACATTGTTTCATTATAGAAGCCACGAGATGAGGTAAAGCAGATAGGAGGTTTCATTACATGTCTAGGCCCTGGCTTAAAGGAACAGCATCAATTATAGAAGATAAACAAACCCTAGCAACCTGCGTCCAGCCAGCCTTGCTGGGACATTGGGTCAATGGGAGCTGTGGGCAGCATTAAAGCCTCAAAGCGCCAATTAGCCTGTCACCCACGCTGGCCACAACCCAATGGGGTGAGGGACGTTCCTGGGGGGCTTGGCCAGCCTGGAGACAGCCATCAGCCCCTCACCCAGCCTGGTCAGGTACCCCAGCAGGTGGACATCCCCAGAGGGGTCCCAGACTGTGAGAGGGCACAGGCCGGACTGAGGGACCTCCTGAGTGCACAGAGCGGCTGCAGGGCGGAACAGTGCAGGACCCAGGACCAGTGAGTGGGAAACAGGCGGCAGGGTTGGCGGCCTGCTTGGCGGCTCCTCAGGCCCTTTGAGGGGCACCAGAGAGTGGGAAAGAGGCAGTGGGGGCCGGGGGCCTGCTTGCTGGCTGCCCAGGCCCTTTGAGGGGCACCGGGGAACGGGAAAGAGGTGGCAGGGGGTCTCGGCATGCTTGGCGGCTGCCCAGGCCCCTTGCAGGGCACTGGGGAGCAGAAAAGGGGCAGTGGGGGTCGGGGGCCTTCTTGGTGGCTTCCCAGGCCCTTTGCGGGGCACTGGGGAGCAGGAAAGTAAGGCTGCAGGGGCCGGGGTCCTGCTTGTCGGCTCCCCAGATCCCTTGGCGGCACCGGGGAGTGGGAAAGGAAGGCAGCAGGTGACTGGTGAGTGAGAAAGAGTCGGCGGCCTGCTTGGCAGCTCCCCAGGCCCTTTAGGGGGGCACTGGGGAGTGGGAAAGCAAGCTCTTGGGGGCTGGGGGTCTGCTTGGTGGCTCCCCAGGTCCCTTCCGGGGATCAAGGAGCAGGAAAAGGCTGGCCTGACCATGAGGCGGGGTTTTCCCTGCTTTCTGGTGGCTGGAGGAAGATGGGCAGTAGGCAAGCTTGGGAGGCAGGCAGCACCCAGCCCTGGCCACAGCTCAAAAAAGAGAACAACATGCAGGGGAGGGCAAGAGTCTGAGAGATCAACATAGAGGGGGT
>PVJC01030948.1:0-20890 GCA_004026665.1 Murina feae
AAAAAAAAAAAAAAAGTATTCAGGAATACAGTGATGTCTGAGATTGCCCTTAAAGGGGTATAGAGAGTGAAACAACCACAGGCCAAGACGGTGAGCTGCTGAAGCTAGGTGACGGGTACTTGTGTTCACTGTAGCCTCTAGTTCTGCGTCTGTTCATTTTCATAACGAAGACTTCAGGGACAATGGGTCCTGGGTCAATGTGCTGGGTTACTTGGGGGCAAAGATTGAGCCTCACTGTGGGAGTAGAGGTGCACACGGTGGATGCTCCTCTTCAGGTGCTCCAGGCGTTGGTGCATCTCCAGGGCGCCCATGCTGTTGCAAAAGTTCATCTCCCCCTGGACCGCACAGAAGAACTTCGCCTGCGACAGCAGCGGGAGAGGTTGGGCAGGAGGAAGCAAGCTGGACCGGCGAGCCGCCTGACCGCACTCCCCAAGCTCCTGAAAGACCCAACTCTGCAAACCCCGCGCCCCAAGCCCAGAGTTCCGCCCTAGAGGGCAGCAGGACTCCCCACCCAGTGACTTCCACCCCACCCTCCGCAGCCCCCCAGCATCCCGCACCCAGAGGAAGGAGAGGAGCCCGCGCCGCTCGCACTCGGCCTGCTTGCCCTTCCGCACCACCCTCTCGGCCAGCGCCGGGTTGTGGTCGAGGCTGCGGAAGAGACGGCGCAGCGCGCGCTCCGTGCACGTCGCCGCCTGCCTCTCGAAGGCCTCCTCGGATATGCGCCGGCAGAAGGTCACGCTCTGGGGGAACTCGTTGTCAAACTCGTCCAGGATCTCCATCCGGGTCGGGGTGCGGGCTGGCCCAGGGCTGCCGGCGGCCGTCGGGGCGGGGTCACCGAGGGTCCAGGCAGGCCGACCCCACCCGCTGCAGGCTGGGGAGAAGGGCCGCTGCCTCGGCCCGCGCTCCGGTCTCGGTGGGCGGTGCGGGCCTCGGAACACGGCCGCTCCCTTCCCGACAGCCTCAGCGCCGCGCCCACCCCTCCAGCCAATCCCCTCCGAGCCCGCTGACTGGCCGACCCGCGCGAGGGCCGCGCGTGACAATGCCCGCGGCTCTGGGCATGCGCCCTTGCACTTTCGAGGGTGCGAACGCCGCAGTGCAGATCACTAGACCCTCCTCCCGAAGCGGGCATCGGGGCTTTGGTCAGGGCTGGGCTAGGGCCACGCCAAGAACATGGCCCGCGCAGGACCCCTCCAGCTTCTTTAAGACCAGCTCCCAGCCCCTCCCCATCTCAGCTGCACCCCTTCCTGATGGTGTGTAGACTCCCCGGCCGCCAGCCAGAGCCTTGCTTCTTCCGCAGACAATTGCCGGAGGACTTCCCTCTGCCCAGACTCCGGCCCCGCACTTTTCACCGCTTCCTCTTCCTCTCCAACATGAAACCCACCCTTCTCCAGCTTGTCCTCTCCCCCATATGGTAGGCAGTTTGACATGAGCAGAGTAGGAAGGATAGGCCAGGTACACAAGGTCACCAGGGTGGAACCTCACCCCCAGGGTGACCTTTCTCCTAGCATATCCTTGGTCATGCAGCTGGTTACGCAGTTCAGACGCCCCCCTGGCATGTGGCTAGTCATGTGGTAGACTCTCTTAGAGGAGGAAAAGGGGTGGAGTAGACTCCCATACAAGACCTTGCATGACCACTTCCTGAAGCACTGATCCCTCAAGACAATGAGAAGACCTGAATCAAATAATCTTAGGAACAAAGCATGGGGTCTGTTGACCAGAGACAGAGTTTCCATCAAAATAGAGAGAAAAACCTAGGCCTCAGTTGTGTTTCAGTTCCAGACCCACGAAAGCAGCAAAACCAAACACCATGGCTGAGGACTGGTGGGGGCCAACCAATCAGTGGAGACCAGGACCCTAAGGACACTCCTGGATATTCTATTGAGATCCTTCCCTAAAACCTCCAAATAAAAGCCCTTAAGAAGGACCCACCAGGCTGGTGTGGCTCAGTGGTTGAATGTTGACCAATGAACCAATTCCAAGTCAGAGCACATCAATGATATTTCTCTCTCTCCCTTTCTCTCTGAAATATATATATATGATGAAGGACTGAGCTCAAGCTTTCTCTCTAGAGCACACCTTGCTTTCCCCCTTCCCTCCCCCAGGGGCATTTTCTTTGCCTTCTAAGCTCCAAGGGTCCTTCTTTTGTCTCTGTAACTTGCTTCCTGAGTCCATGCAGCCCAGCCGGCTCACTTCTTCCACCACGATTTGCTTCTTCCATGTGTTATTGCCCCTCATCCTTCCCACAAAGGCAAGGGCTTCTACCCCCATGATGGGTGTGAAACCGGTTCCCCAATGTGCTCAGCTAGGGTTGAGAGGAACTCCCAAACACCCTTCTGGAACCTGGGCTTCCTCTTAAGGAGAGAGGCTTGAATAACTGTCACAGGGCACAGAACTGTCATTTTGCATCGTGTCAGGTCCCGATGGTGGAGATGGCCCTGCCAGCATGCCTGGGCCAGGCTCCTTGGCACTTCAGCTCCCATCCCACGTCCAGCTGTGAGGGTGGGCATGCCAGGCACCTCACAGTCCCTCCTGCAGGCTCAGGGCAGCATACTTCCCTGTAAGAGAACAAGATGGTGCAGTTGGTGGCCATCACCTGTGGGGCTTCATATCCCAAGGAGACCCACTCCCCCCCCCGCCCAAATAGTTTTTCCTGCTGAGAACCCAGGAAAGCATGCTCTCCACAGTCTGGTCCGCCCCAAGCCTTCAAGGAGGGAGTGTTCCAGTTCACCTCCACTTGTGTCTGATCCAGGCCCAGAAAGACCTTCCATGCAAAGCAGTGGCCTCTATTCTTGTACAAGACCCTGACCAAACTTGGAGTTCCAAGTCTTACCCAGGGTGCTAGTATGAAAGATCCTCTTCAAACCAGAGCTTTTCTTAATCCAGGGCCTTTGACTCTGCACCTGTCTAGCCAGCAGATGGAGAGTTTGTGGGGGCAATTCCCCAGCTCTGCACTCACCTAATCCTCTGATGGAGGGTTCAGCCCAGCCCTGAACCACTACCTAATACTGGGAAGTGGACGGGGCAGCAGAATTCCCTCCCCCCAGGTGCTGTGTGGTGGACTAGACCTGAC
Source organism: Murina feae (assembly GCA_004026665.1). Lineage (NCBI taxonomy): Eukaryota > Metazoa > Chordata > Mammalia > Chiroptera > Vespertilionidae > Murina > Murina feae. The sequence continues at coordinate 3,071 of PVJC01030948.1, forward strand.
TGATGCCCTTTCATCATTGCACTGCTTCCCAGCAGCCCACAGTAGTGCAACAGGGAAAGAGTATCAGGCAGACCTGCCAGCGCCTGCCTCCCCTCGCCTCTCCCGGTGGTCTGTCGGCGGGGATCTCAGACCAGGAATGCAGGCCCACTCGGGCGGGGCCTCTGCCTGGGGGAAGGGTGCCCTCTGACCCCAGAGGCCCAGGCCTGGCCAGGATCTCAAGTTTCCATGGAGAAGGGAGCCAGCAGGGCAGGGGGGAGGGGAGAACTTGCGCGCCCAAGGGGCCGCGCCTGGAAGGAGGAGGTGGAGGTGTGGGGGATGGGGGCCCCCATGGTTGGTCCCAGATGCTTTGACAATATCATTGCACTGCTTCTCAGAGCACAGTAGTGCAACCTCGTCAGAGCACCTGCGGCCAGCAGGGGAGGACCCCCTCCCCCAATATGGGTGGGGTGGAAGCTCAGTCGTGGGAGGGTGGGGTCAGAGGCCTGTCCTGGGCCTCGGGGCTGGGAGGGGGGATTTCAGCGGGACTGCAGTCCTCGGGGTCCTCAGGATCCCAGGGTACCCGGACCTTACTCAGCCCACTCCAGATAGAGGTGGACCAGAGACCCCCAAACTAAGGGGTAGCTCCAAATCCGGAGCGGGAGTGGACGGGGGAGGGGGCTCACACACAAAGAAGAGGGGCCGTGCTCCACCGCAGTCCGAAGCCCACTGGCGCCCGAATTGAGGGTGGTTCAGCCCGACGACCCTGCGCCCCTCACCGGCCCTCGGCCCCGGAATAAGGGTAGCCCCACTGAGGGCCGACACGCCCCTGCCAGCTCAGGCCCCCATCCCTGGCCCCTGGACCCCAACTTGGGCTCCACGTTCAAGGTTCGCTGCCCCGAGGCCCAGAGCGGGGCAAAGGAACGGGGGGTGTGATGGGGTGGGGGGTCCCCGCCCTCTGGAGTCCCCCGCCCGGAGGGAGCGCCTGGAGTCCGGGCTGCGCCCCTCCACGGAGTTTCGCCGGGTAGGGCCGCCCTGCCCGTTCCCCTCGCGTGGGACCCTGCTACTCACGCGACCGGACACCCCTCCCGCCCCCGGCCCGGGCAGGACGCGAAGGGTAGCGGGAGAGACGTCCCGGGAGTCGTCCGTCCCTGCCGTCTCCACCAGCCGACCCCGCACCTCGTGGCGCCCGCTCGCCCGCCAGCTCCATCTTTAACCCGCTGACAGTGGTCGCAGCCGAGCCCCCAGCTCCTCCGCGCAGCGCCGCGCTCATTGGCCGGCGCCGGCTCTCGCTCCCGCACACCTATTGGCTGATGCGGGAGCGATTTCAAAATAGCCTCCGGGCCGCGATTGGCGGCGCGGCGGCGAGCCGAGGGCTCTGGGCTTTTCACAATGAGTCCTACGAACGCCCGGCCCATTCATAACTTAGCCGAGGGAACTCGGTCCGCCTTCGCTCAGCTCCAGTGTCGGCGAGTTTTCCAGCTGCGAGGACAAGAACACGTGGAAGCCGGTGGGGGGCGCCGGCCGCGCGGCTGAGCCCACGGAGCGGGGAGGGTCTGCGACTTTTGGAAAATACCCGCCGGGGCGCAGGGCTGCAGGTCGGCTTGTAGCTCGCAAACCAGACGGGACACTCGGCTGCGGAGGTCTGTCTCCGGGGATCGCCCCCTCCCACCTTTCCCTCACATGGCCGGGTTTGACCCAAGTGGAATTTGCCCGAAGCCACCCGGGTCCTGGAGCCCGTGGAGCCTTGTGGATCTGTGGGAGGTACGCGAAGGGGGTGTCGGCTGGGATCCCTGCGTGACTGCCATCCACTCCGCCAAGTGCCGCCCCTGGGCTGATGGCCTGGAAAGACATACTACACCGACTGCCTCGCATAGCTGCAGTGGGAGGGAAGGGAGGCAGCAGGTAGCAGGCAGGGTGCTTAGACGCCCTCCTGTTTTATTTCCCCAACCCAATGGCTGAGAGCTAATGTTTTAGAGGCAGGCAGAGCTAGGTGTGGATTTTCACAAACCTCCGTTGCCTCCTCTGCAAAATTAAGACAATAATCGTTGGCCCAGTGTCTGGCATTTAGTGTTCAATAAATGAGAACTCTGCTGCTGCTGCGGTGTTAATTTTGGGTCTTGTCCTGAATTCTGCCGGGAGCCATCTTTACTACTCCCACCTTGGCTTCCCAAGGGTTACTGTATGTCGTGTGCACTGTTTGATTCTGCTCTTAATACTCTGCACTGCACTTATGTCCGTGTGGTGGTAAGGAGGTAGCAGAGGCAGAAGGGGACTCTTATGACCAGGAGGGGCCCGGGATGGACCAGAGTGCCCCCTTGGATGGGCAAAGTGTGGTCCACACTATTGGTGCCTGGCCCACAGCCCCTTGGCAATTAACACCACAGAAAGGATGCTCCCTGCCAGACTCTTTATTCTGGCTGTAATAGAGTCCTCAGGTAAACTTCCCAATGCCCGGGGCAAGTGGGCAGTACTGCACAATAACTCAGCCAGTGAGGGCAGATACTTGGGTTGGATAACTGATGCTTCCCCCACACTGAGTCCCAGAACTCCCCATGGAATTCAACTCCAGTTGCCCACAAGGGTAACTTGCTCAACAGTGCAACCTTCGCCAGCTGCCTTTTGTTCTCCCCTCACAGCCCCTGTTCACTGGAATTGGCTTGGACTCCAATCCTGTCTCGGGTCAGGTGAGTGATGGGAGAGGAATGAAGACTTGTGAGAGGTTTGGCAGTGGAGAGGTCAGCCAGGAAGGGGTCTGTGTTTGAGCAGAGCAGGAGCTCATAGGGGAGAGAGTGGGGAGTGATCGGCCTACCTAGGATCCTCCACCCCTCAGCTTCTCCCACCTCTATAAGGTTAATTGATTTCTCAAATGGAAGGTATACATGCCCCCACTCCTCCAAGCCCCCTTCCAGCCAGTTGCTACCCTCAGCCTCTCCTGGGACTCTTTTACATTCATTCAGGAAAGTGGCTCCCTTTTCCCCAGCAGCATCCCTAAGCCTACCCTCCCACACAACCCCACCTGAGTGTTTCGCAAGTCCAGTAAGCCTGTAATCTCCACCACAGCCTCTAGAGGTCACCCACACACCAGCAGAGCTAACTGTTCCGGGTACCTTCCTTTATTAGCGCCCTCCTATTTGTTGTTCCTGCCTTCAGGTTGTAATGCTTTGCCTGACTAAATTGTGCCCCTTCTTCCAGGAAGCTTTCTCAGATCTATGCAGGTAGCAGTTCTTTGAGGTTCTCTTTCCATGCGATTCCTTTTGAAGTTTTGTTATCTCCTTGGGACCCTGGAAGGTTGTAGTGGGGACCTGAGATTTCACACGCCTGGACAGGCTGCGGTGCATGGGGTGCCACTGGCACTGAAAGTGAGAGAACCTGTGATGCTAATAGTCAGCAGATAGGCAGAATCCTGGCCTGGTGCTTGCTTAAAAACAAATGTCAAAGCCCTGGCTGATATGGCTCAGTGGATAGAGCATCAGCCTGCAGACTGAAGGGTCCTGGGTTTGATTCCGGTCACGGGCACATGCCCAGGTTGCGGGCTTGGTCGCCAGTGTGGGGCCTACAGGAGGCAGCTGATCAATGATTCTCATCATTGATGTTTCTATCCCTCTCTCCCTTTCCTTTCCTCTCTGAAATCAAATATATATATATATATATATATATATATATATATATATATATATATATATATATATATATAGTAGATTAAAACAAATGTCAAAGACTTTCACAATTGCTAGGGGAAAGGTGCCAGGAAAGTGGGGATCCTTACCTCAAGAAGTGAGGGGTCTGAAGAGCTTGTATCTTACCCCTGTTGAAAAGACTGGGGCTTCCACTTATCCTGCTGAGGCCCTGGCCCCAGCTCTTAACAGGAAGGTTCATGAAGCTCAGGGGTTGGAGGGTCACTTGCCATCAGACAGTCTAAGGGTGGCTGAGCAGTGCTGGAATGCATGGAAAGGCATCAGAAGGGTTTGGACAGGTTCAGTTGTCCAGCTGTGTGGGAGACAGCAGTTTTGCACTGAGGAAGAGATGGTGAACTGGGCCACAAAGAGCTGGGACCTCCTGGTCACACCCAGGCTCACTCCAAAACAATCACAGACCAACATTCTTTAATTAACAAAGGCACTTAAGAACCCCTACAAACCCAAAGTCTTCACCAAGAGTGGCCCTACAGATGCCTCAACTCTGCCACCCTCCATCCACGGCACTCAGAGTTCATCATGACCTGCAGAGGGATCCACGCTGGGCTTGATGAAGATGCCTTCCATGGCCTTCCACGTATTGTGTGTGTTGGCACTGGGCATGCCATGCACCTCATGCTGCCCACGGATGGGGCTCCCATACTGCTCACCGGTGACTGACAGGAACACAGAGGTACCCACGTGCTGGAAGCGCACAGCGGCCTCCCGATCCCAGTGCTTCCCTGAGCAGCGCACAATCCACAGGTCAAGGTCGTCACCCTCACCGTCTTCCCCAAAGGCGCTCACCTCCTATGGGTTCAGGGGGTGGGGGGAACAGTAGTCACCACAGAGGGAACACTGAGTCCCCTGTGGTCACTTGCCTGGCAGCAGCACTCACACCTAGGGCACTGGGCCTCAGGTTCTTCCCTGTATCTCTGAGCCTCAGTTTCCACAGCTGCAAAATGGGACAATACCCAGTAGGGCCTTCACAACACAGGCTCTTCAAACACATGCTAAGCCCACCACAGCAGTCTGGGTGGTGACCACTGTCTCCCACAGAGCCAAGGCCTCCTCTCTCCTCCTCTAAGTCCCCCCTATCTCCATCCTAACCCTTCTAACTCAACATAAAGTCCAATCCCTCAGGCTGACAATCAAGGTCTCTATTTGGCTCATATTTTTTCTTCTAACAAGCCCCCCCCCCCCAAGCACCCTCTGTCTCACCCCTACTTCCTCCCTAAACTCCCCTCTACCCAGTTCCAGTGAACTCCATGCACAAGCTCTTCCCCGTGGCCTAGAGGACTCCTACTCATCCTTCCAGGCCAAGGCTGAGCTCCTCCTCCCTTTCGGGTTCCCCACCCCAAAAGCCACGTGGGTCCCCTCCAGGGTCCAACTCGCCCCCAGGAGTGGAGCTACCCTGAGCAGGTTCAGATCAGTCTTCCTTGACCATCTCTGCTGGACTGCAGGGGACCTCGGAGGAGTCACGTGTGTCCCCAGAGGGGGCGCTCGGTACACATTTCTGAATTTAAATTCCTATTTCCCAGAGGAAGCTGAGGCCCAGAGAAGGTGAGACGGAGAGTAGGCTCTGTCCCCGGTCCCTCACACACACACCTGAGGAGCCGGGGGCTGGAGAAAGGGACTCACCTGGTTATTGGACAGCGGCGACGGGAAGTGGTGCGTGTGTAGGTTCTTGCCGGTGAGCACGTGTGTCAGCCTCACCGCCTGCCCGCAGCGCACCGGGGATCCGCGCGGGCATCCGCCCTCCGAGCCGCTGCGGATCCGCCAGTAGCTGTTAGCGTCGTCAGACGCCTCCACGCCGGTCACCGACTGTTGGCCGCTGCCTGAGGGCGACACCCCACCCCAACCCACGGGGTCGCCGTCAGTCCCGGAACTCGCGACCCTCAGCCCGGACGCCATATACTTTCCAGGACAGCCTCCACCCTGACACCCTAACGGCTCCCCCGCAGCTTCCCACCCCGGGTCCCCGGATGAACTCCAAGTTCGTTGGCCCGCAGTTCCCAGACGACCCTCTTCGCCCCAACCTAGCGACGACCCGCTCCAACCGCCGGCCCTTGTCCTCCTCAGTCCCCCAATAACTCCAGCCAGATAACCCCCAGGCCCTTGGCCGCAGACCCCCACAATCACTCAGCCTTCAAACCCGGGCCCCAGCCCCGCCCCCGAGCGATGCCCAGTCCTAGGCCCCGCGCACCAGATCCGTATTTGACGTCGTGCGAGTGCAGCCGCACCCTGTGATGCGTGTTGAACAGCTTCACCACCGACCCGCAGGTCACGACCCCCGCGCCGGTCTTGGCGGCGCCGCTGCCCGGCACGAAGAGCGCCAGCAGCAGTCCCAGCAGCGCCGCACCCGCAGCGCGGCCGCGTCCAGCGCTCCACATCGCCCCGGCCGGGCTCCGCCAGCTCCGGCCCGAGCCGCTTCCGTCTCCGCAGCCGGCCAATCTGGCTTGGACCGAGCCCCCGCAGCAGCCAATGACAGACCTGCAGGCGCTCCGCCGGCCCTACCATTGGCTCGTCGCGGCCAGCTTTCCAGAGGAGGGAGCTGAGACACGAGGAGGGTTCTGATTGGTCCACGCTTCCGACGCCCCACCAATGAGCAGCAAAGGAAGGCTGGTGCGGCTCCCAGCGGTGGGAGAGCTGCCGGGGAGGCTGTAGGGGAGGGTCCGACAGTAGCTGCTGAGCCCGGTCGTGAAGCTTCTTCATCCTGCACCCCCGAGCCCTGAGTCACGGCCTCTGTCCTCAGCCCCTGGGTCCGAAGCTGCAGGGTCTTGAGGTTGCTCGACCACTAAATTTTGTGGTTACAAAGTCGACAGATGTCAGATAATGAATCGCCTGGCACTTCAACTCCCGGACTCTGGGGTTCAATACTCCCCCAGTCGCTCCCCCAGTCCTTTCCCCCCCTCTGACATTGGGTCACCTCAGGCCCTAGACCCTGGGGTTTCTGAATTCACGTGCCTCTCACCGACTCCTTCCATGACACTATTGCCACTAGGCAGCAGAGGGCAGCAGGGAGCTATGGTGTTGAGTGTAATGGCGTGTTCTCACCGGAAAGCCCTAAAGCTGTCTTAGGGAACCAGAGCCCCGTTATAGAAAGTGACTGTAGGAACCAGGCCTAGGCGACTGTGTGTTCCAGGTTTCTGACATGCAGGGGTCTGCAAGAGTGGGAAATTTACAACAGTCACCAGTTGCTCAAGGCCAAAACTTGGAATTCATCTTTGATTCCTGTCTTTACTGTACTCACATCTAATTCAACACTGACTCCAAAACAGATTGGGAGGCAACTCTCCCGCATCCCTCATCACCACCCTAATCCAAGTCACCCCATCTTCCCTCTATATATCTGCCACCAAATCCTGATTTCCCTGCTTCTGATACGCTGGCCCCTCCAAGACATTCTCTACACAGGAAAGCGACTTTGCCTTATGTATCAGATCATGCCAGGCACCTGCAGAAAGGGACAGTTCTCAGAAAGGGAAGTGTTCATTCTTTTTGTGCTCTTTTCCTGTTTCTCTCTGGAAATTGGGTGACCTCTCCTGAGTTAGTACAAGCAACTTTGGAGTCCCTGAAATGAAGGTCATGGTCCCAATGACACAACCCTCAAAATACACAATTTTTCATTCCCTGATGGCATATTTGTGGGTGTCTGTGGCTACAATAGAATATATATCTAGACTTATTAATGAATCAAACCCCTAGTTAGATTAAAAAGCATTTTAGGAGAGATATTTTATAACTCAATTAAACACTAAATAATCAACCTATTATACAGGCAGTTTTATTTTTTAAATTGCTTCTTGTGTCAAAACACTATTTCTTTGGTGTTGTGTGGGTTCTGGGTTCAATACATGTCTGAATAGTCAAGCTTCTTGAGTGTTTTGTAATCTCATAGACAAAACGGACTCTTATTCTTCTACTGAGCAAGTTTATAATAAATAGCTTACTCTAGAAGTGGATTATTAAAAAAAAAAAATCACTGACCAGTTGGTTGGAGCATCATCCTGTACACCAAAGATTGCAGGTTCCATTCTTGGTTAGGGCATATGCCTAGGTTGTGAGTTCAACCCTGGCCAGAGTGAGTATGAGAGGCAACCAATTGATGTTTCTTTCTCACATACATGTTTCTCCTTCTCTCTCTCTCTCTCTCTAATGTTTTTTTTTTTTTAAACAAAAAACAACACCACCACACACACACAGCCTCACCATCGTGGCTCAGTGGCTGAGCATTGACCTATTAACCAGGAGGTCATGGTTTGATTCCAGGTCAGGGCACATGCCTGGGTTACAGGCTCCATCCCCAGTAGGGGGTGTGCAGGAGGCAGCCAATCAGTGATTCTCATCATTGATGTTTCCATCTCTCCCTCTCCCTCCCTCTCTGAAATCAATAAAAATATTAAAAATAAATAAAACAGACACATGTGCACGTGCACACACACACACCAACCCCACCACATACCCTTGGATAAGAATAAAAAATATAAAATAGGCCCTGACTGGTTTGGCTCAGTGGGTAGAGCGTCGGCCTGTGGACTGAAAGGTCCCAGGTTCGATTCCGGTCAAGGGCATGTGCCTTGGTTGCAGGCGCATCCCCAGTCAGGGGTGTGCAGGAGGCAGCTGATTGATGTTTCTCTCTCATCAATGTTTCTAACTCTCTATCCCTCTCCCTTCCTCTCTAAAAAAATCAATAAAATATATTTAAAAAAAAATAAAATAGCCCTGACTGGTTTGGCTCAGTGGATAGAGCATCAGCCTGCGGACTGAAGGGTCCCAGGTTCGATTCCAATCAAGGGCATGTACCTTGACTGCGGGCACATCCCCAGTTGGGGGGTGTGCAGGAGGCAGCTAATTGATGTTTCTCTCTCATCGATGTTTCTCTCTATCCCTCTCTATAAAAAATCAAATATATATATATATATTCCAGCATCATGACAAATGGTTTGGAGCCACTGAAGTCTCAGAGTGGTTTCTTACACAGCAAGACACCTGGAACAGGAGCTAAGGTCAGGTGTCCCCAGTACCATGTGCCAGTCGTTTCCAAAGGGAAGGGTCTGCTCCCTTCCCAAGACAGTCCCTAAGCACGTACTTCTGAGACTGAGGAGGTGATGTGTTCAATTCTCCCTTGAGGACTCTGCAGTGGGACCTGGGAAGTTGATGGGTATTAACAACTGCTGTCTCTCAAAATCCTGGGGCTCCCCTTCTTGGCGCCCTCCTGCCATCAGCATTTCTTGCCCTCTCTGGAGAGGGGTGGAAGATGGCTGCTCTTCACCATCCACGCTTGCCTGCAGCTGTCAGTGCAGTGCAAGTGCACACTGCAGCAGAATCTCTGGGTGCATCCCAATTGCAGGCTCCTAGGAAAGAACCTGAGTGGCCTAGCTTGGCTAGAGATGTGCCATGCATGCAGGCCATGCAGCAAATGTGGCCAAGTGCAGGAAAACGGTTACCATGGCTTCCCACTGTGGTCGTGGTGGCAGTGGGAGGCCTCAGGGAATGGGTTTTATGGGCTGAGCATGTTCCCTGAAAGATCCTTACCAAAGGAGCTCTGTGGTAAAGTGGGTCCCTGACACCCCCCACTGCACCTTTGCACTCTGATCCCTCTGACTCGCAGTGTTAGTAAGTTTTCCTTCCTGAGTCATAGGGTGTGGGTATTGTGCGGAAGGTCCTCCCTGCCTGGCTCCAGCGGTCCTTATCCGGGAGCCACTGAGCATGTCCAGGCTGGACTGAGCAGGCCTGGCCTCTCTGCCCCTGGTTGCTGAGGCAGTGTGAAGCATCTCTCAGCCGTGGGAAAAGGGTGGTGAGGGGAAAGGTGGAGCTGGTCCGTGGGCAAAGATGCCTGAGCAGGGAAGCAGACAAACTGCCCTGAGAAGGCAGAGGGGAAGGAGGGTGCTGCACTGGTGGTACAGGAAGGCCAGAAGCCCCTAGAGAACCTTGGAGATGAGACCTGCCATGCCCACGGACCCTTCTGGAGAGAGCGAGCCTGTCCAGCACCACTGAAATAAGGATAGTCGTGTGGCCAACCTGTCCACAGCTTGACCAAGCCACACCACCATGTGGCTTGGCATAGAACCTCCAGATTCAGAAAGTGGAGGTAGGAAATACAAATTAGGAAAACAGGTGGCCGTGAGAGCAGCAGGAAAGGGTGGCTCCTCAGCAGGAATATGAGGGTGTGGCATGCCAAAGGGAGGGGGGAAATGCCCTGGCAGAGCCGCCTCTGGAATCCATGATGCACAAGAGGCTGTGATGGAAGGGGACCATGAACCCTAGAGGCCTGAAGAGCCAGGACGATGCTGACTGGAGTACAGAAAAGCCATGAATAGCGATTTGTGTTCAACAGAGCTTGCGAGGTCACAGGGGTCAGTGCACTGGCAGCTGTACTGAAAGTCAGCTGCGGCCGGCCAGGCCTGGCCCGCTGGGTGTGCTATCCAAGGGCAGGTGAGCAAGTGCGTGAAAGGGAGGCTGAAATCTCCAGACAAGAACACTGCTCCATCAACAGAAGTTTTTTATTTCCCTGTTGGATCTCTTGAGAGGCTGAGCAGAGCTTCTTGTGGGCATTTAGCCTGTTCTGATCTCTGCTCAGGGCAGGGGCCAGCTGGGTAGACAGCATTTCCCTAGAGCAGGAGAAAGAGTAGGGAATCCAGAACTTGGTTCAGCTTAGGGAGCCTCGGGGAATCTCCAGGGCCATCTGAGAAATGGCTGATCTCTGCCTACACTGAGGCTCAGGGGTACTCTGGGTCTCATTCTCATCCCCCCAAAATTTCATAGTCATTGTCCTCCTCCTCCTCCTCCTCCTCCTCCTCCTCCTCCTCCTGCTCCACCTCCTCCTCCTCTTTCTCCTTCTCTTCCTCCTCCACCTCCTCCACCTCCTCCAGCTCCTCCTCCTCCTCCTCTTCCCTCTCCTCCCCCTCTTCCCCCTCTTCCCCCTCCTCCTCCTCCCCCTCCTCCCCTTCCCTATTCTGTCTCTCCCCCATGTCCACTACTTGCTCAGGCTGCTTGAAGCCCACGCCAGTGTTCTGGGATGTGGAGAGCTTGGGCTCCAACAGGTTCGTGGGCTCGTGCTCCTCAGCTGTACCTTTCTCCTGAAGGGTGGGTAACTGGGGGCTCGGCTCCTTGGCCACCTTATCCAGTACATTGGCCGGCATAGACAATATGGAGGGGGAGTCTATGCTGTGCAGGGAGGTGCCTGCGGAGGAGGCAGTGCGCTGGGAGGCCTCCAGGGACACGTGCCGGGCCCACTGGGCCTCTTCCAGCATTTGCAGCAGGGCGTTCCAGTTGATATCCGAGGACAGGCAGATGTTGGAGCCTTTCACTTCCTTGAAGCCCAGCAAGAGGTCCACAAGGGTCTCAGTGATGGGGAAGGAGATGAGGCCCAGCTGCTTGGTGAGGTTCCTCTCAAACTTGTACTTGCAGACGAGCAAGGCGGCGGCCTGCTCCGTCATGTCGTTGATAAGCTCCTCAGACCAGGGGTTGGAGATGTAGGACATGGACTTGGAGGAGATGGAGGGCAGCACTGTCTTCTTCCTGTTGTAATGAGGGCTCTGTGCAGCAGCCAGGGAGGGAAAGGGAGACATGTCACGCCACTCTTGCTGTCCTGAGATGCCCCTCACACCCACAGCACCCGACATGTCACCCACATGGACACCAGGCCTGTCACACTAAGGGTATGGCCTCAACACATCTGCTCTGCTTCCCGCTCAGCAGCTGAGCACAGGTCCTGCATGTCGGCCGACCCTCACACTTATCACACTATCATCACACTGGCCACACCAGTCAGGCCCAGGACAAGGCAGGTGACCGTAGTCGCATTGTCAGCCAAACTGGAGCCTGTGACAATCCAGGTTCCAGCAGATTCTTGCCCAGGCCAGGGTTCAGAGGAAGGAGGTGTGCCTGGGCCTTGATGGGTGAGAGAGGGTCTGGGTCTGTGCTGGAGACCCACCAGGATGAAGCCACCTACATCTTCTCCACACCCTTCCTGGTCAACTCCCTGTCATCTGGGCAGATACACTGGAGCCCTGGCCCAGGCAGCAGGACCAGAGGGCATTAGACCTAGGATGCAGAGCCCCACTCTAGGCTCAGGCTGCTGTCCACAAGGGACAGGACCCTCTCCACATGGGACTGTCTCCAATTTCACATGCAAATGTTAAAAAAAAAATACCCAGAATTAAAAATAGCCTTTATTCATCTTTCATAACACCCGGAAGTATTTTGGCTAGGGTTCCTAGTCCCCATCAGCTTGTCCCCTGCTCAGGTGGTTCAGGCGAGAGACCTGAACCATGGGCATCTGCCAGTGACAGTGGCTTTTAGGAATGGTGGCTGACAGGGCCTTTCCCCGGGAAGTTCGCCCCTAAACTTTCCAGCTTTGCCCTTGAGGAAGTTACCTCAGAATACAGTGAAGCGAGTGTTGGAGTGAGCTTTCTTACTAAGGAGGAGAGTGGTACGAATGCGGGGAGGTGGTGAAAGGCATGTGGAACTGTGACCTGGGACAGGTGGGTTTGCTTGGGCACTTCCACCTTGATCCCGGGGGCAGGCAGGGTGATGTGTAGGCTCCGCCAAGGCTGAGCCCTTTGGCAGGAGCTCAGAGGCCCAGAAGAAAATAAGGATGTTCTCTGTTCTTTGGGGTATTGGTCAGGTGCTTCCTGCCTGGTGTGGGGTGAGGGGACCTTGGGCTCTTCAGTGGGTATCACCTGGAGCCTAAATCTGGTGGTTCCTTGGGCATTAGACATGGTGGAACCACCTTCCTTCGACTTGTCTCGTGTTCTGGGCTTGTTCCTTCTTCCAGCCATCTTGAAGCTGGAGGGTGAGGCAGGTTGGAAATCATCATAGGGCTCCTCTGGGATGGATGAGACCAGCTTGGAGACTGGTGTGATTTCTAAATTGGGCTTTGTGCTGGGCTCCCATTCTGATGGGAAGAGAGGGCAGCCTTTCTGAAGGAGGGCGCTACTGAGCTTGTCCACAGCCTGGTTGACCACACGCTGCAGGGCAGGAAAGAGGTGGTGCTTGGCCAGGAGGTCTAGAGTCCGATGGGGCTCTCGGAATGAAGAGTAGCCAGGCAGGTTGAAGGCCTCCGACTGGCTCAGCAAGGACTTGATCTCCTTGTTGAACTCTCTTTTGAGGAATTTCAGCTCTCTGTCTCCAAGCCCCAGCTCGGATGCTTCTGGTGTCCCCAAGCTTGAGCCCAGTGAGTCCCACAGCAGGGCGTCCCCTTGGGAGCAGGACAGGCGTTTCTGAAGAGAGAGGGGGATTCTCAGAGGTGTCCAAGAACAGCCAAGCCAGGCTTGACCCTGAGCTCTGGGCTGGGCTCTGTCCTTCCCACCCCAGGCCGTGGCCCTACATCTTACCCCTCTATTCTCCAGCCGCAGCAGCCGTTTGAGGCTCTTCTCCTGCAGAAGTTTGTCCCTTATGGGTGGCAGCGGGCCTAAGCCGCGGTAGCCCAGGTCGCTGTCCCGGCCATGGGAACCCGGGTAGCCAGCTGTGGCGTTGCTATGGGTGTCAGACATGGAGCTGGAGCAGGATGGGTAGTTGTTGGGGTGCCCGTGGCAGAGGCTGGGCTGGACTTGGTGCCGGTGCACGGTACTGAGGCTGGGCCGGGCACGCACACGTCGCCCACCCCTGGGTACCTCCACTGGGTCCTCCACTTCCACCAGCGGCACCCCAGTCTCTGTCTTCATGGTAGCCATGCGCTCAGTTGCTTCCTCCACCACCCTCTGCAGGCTCTCCAGCACCTGGCCCTCGACAAGGAAATCCAGGAAACTGCCAAAGGGCCGAGGGTCCCTCGTGCTCCCACGGTGGCTGCGAAGCCCTGAGCTGCCTGAGGGGCCATACATCGCCGGTGGGTGTGGCACATGGCCCAGATTGGGGCCCTGCCCCATTTTCAGGAACGATGGCTTCTTAAGTGGCTGCACCTGAGCAGAAAGGCATGTCACAGTGGTCAGGAATGCCCCAGAGCAGGAAGGGTCCCGGGGTCCTTCTGAAGCACCAGGAGCTGGGTGGGCAGAGGGAGGAACTGTGCTCAGAGCCCTGGGTTTAGGCCCTGGTTCTGTCACCTTCAGGCTGTATGACTGTGGGCACAAGGGTCCATCTTGAGATCCAGTTTCCTCTTCTGCCAAGTGGGGATCTATTTGGGGTTGCTCTAAGCTTGCCTGACATGAACACAAGCCTTGGCCTAGGAATCTGAAAGCCCACGTCTTCCCTCACACAGGGTGAGTGGGTGATCGATCACAAAACCCCTCTGACTCCCACTGGGGCTTCTCATCTGTCTGTCCTGCTCCACTACTGGGCTGTACAGACCACCTGTGGTCATGAGCTCTGCACACCCCAGGGCTACTTCTGCAACTTGAGTCCTAAGCCTTGAGTAGACTCCATGATTCCATTCCGCTCTGGGGCCCAGTCTACTGAGCTCCTCCCAGGTCAATGGAAGTCAGGGGGACGTGGAATGAAATTGAGGATGCCCGGCCAGCGTGGCTCAGAGATTAAGCATCGACCTATGAACCAGGAGGTCATGGTTTGATTCCCCATCAGGGCACATGCCTGCTTGTGGGCTCCATCCCCGGTGGGGGACATGCAGGAGGCAGGTGATCAATGATTGTCTCTCATCACTGATGTTTCCATCTCTCTCTCCCTCTCCCTTCTTCTCTGAAATCAATAAAAATGTGTTTAAAAATACATATGTGCTGATATATTTTATTTTTATATTTTATTGATTTTTTTTTTTTTACAGAAAGGAAGGGAGAGGGATACAGAGTTAGAAACATTAATGAGAGAGAAACACCAATCAGCTGCCTCCTGCACATCTCCTACTGGGGATGTGTCTGCAACCAAGGTACATGCCCTTGAACGGAATCGAACCTGGGACCTTTCAGTCCGCAGGTTGAGGCTCAATCCACCGAGCCAAACCAGGTAAGGCTATTTTTATTTTTTAATAATTTTTAAAATATATTTTATTGACTTTTAAAAATATATTTTTTATTGATTTTTTACAAAAAGGAAGGGAGAGGGATAGAGAGTTAGAAATATCAATGAGAGAGAAAGATGAGAGAGAAACATCAACCAGCTGCCTCCTGCACACCTCCCACTGGAGAGGTGCCTGCAACCCAGGTAATATGCCCTTGACCGGAATTGAACCTGGGACCTTTCAGGCTGCAGGCGGAGCTCTATCCACTGAGCCAAACCGGTCAGGGCTGTGCTGAGGTATTTTTAAAAAGAAAAAGCAATTGAGAAGGACTAGTGCCCAGCAGGGGGTCAGAGCAGTGGTCAAGGAGATAAGGACGCCACTAAGAGGCCCAAAGAAGTCAACAGGAAATGAGGAAGGGGTGCTGTGATCTGGGGCACTGGGGCTGCTGAGGAACCTATGGGGTCCCGCCCCGCCCCCCCCCCCCCCCCCCCCCCCCCCCCGGGCACACCTACCCGGGGCCGGTACGTGATGTGGCCGGCCTCGTCGTCCGCCAAGTATCCCGAGTGGTGGCGGCAGTTGGTCATGATGTGGGCACACCGGTCCGCGGCCAGCCTTCCTCTCTCTTCGGTTTTGCCGTGCGGCCGTCGGTGCCTCTCGGCGTCGGGCGGGGAGATGGCGTGAGTGTCTCCCCAGGCTTCCAAAGGTTCGAGTCTCCGTCCCTCTGTTGGACACTGCGTCAGTGGCCGGGTGTCCACAGGTCCCCGCTCGCCCCACCCCAGGTCCCTCGGGGGTCTGGCCCTTCCTTTGCCCGGAGACCCCTGGGCGTCGGCATACACAATCCGCCTCCGCAACCGTTGGGGGTGGGGTCACCGAGGACGTCCTCATCCTGACTCCGACCATCTCCAGTCCTCTCCCCTCCCAGACCCCGGGCGCCCTGGCGTCTGTCCGCGGCCGAACCCACCGACTCACCAAAGTTGGCGCCTCGCATGGCGCCAGCCAGTGCGATCCGCGCCCGCTGGAGGGCAACGACACTGCTCTGCAGTCGCTCCCAGAACGCCGCTCTGACTCATTTACATGCGGCATCTTGATTGGCTCTCAACCGCCGCTCTTTCTCCCCGCTCCCCCGACACAAAGGTTGTGGGCGGGGCCACGGTGGCCCCTCCCCTAATTCATCCAGTTCTGTCACTCCCACATTCGGAGCCGGGGAGCCAGGAATGAGCGGCTCTGATCCCCACTCCTCTATCTGCCCCGAGGGAAGCGAGCCTAAGGGACAAAGTCAAAGTCTCCAGTGACACAAGCACATTCTTCGGCTCCTGTCGGGCCCCCTGCGTCGCCCGGGGCCTCCCGCTCTTCTTTCCAGTACCTTCCCCTCGCCCATTGTGAACAACCCCAAGGCCTGTCTTGAGCTCTCTCTCTCCCTTCTGCAGTCTCCCTGGGTGCAGTGGAAAGATCCTCCTCCCCCCCCTCCAAGTCACAGATCTGGCTTCCATTCCCAGCTCTGTGGTTTCCTGCCTGTGGACTCAACCTCTCTGATCTCTGCTGCTCTTCTTTAAAGGGAACTGAATGTCCTTCCTCAGGGAATATGGAGATTACATTTTCATACAACACACATGGCACTCCATAAGATCCCCATATATCTCTACCTCCTCTCCCCCTTTGCCTGATAAATGCTTCCTCCTCATGCAGCGTCCCCTCCCAGGTGTCACCTCTCAGAGAAGCCTTCCCAAAAGGCTCACCCTTCCTTCTCCAACAGAATGACGGCAAAACCCATTCCAGATTCTGCCACACTTTGCTTACCAGGCGGCACTCCTTGGAGTTAGGGACTGGGGTGCTCGCCCCTAATCTCTAATATTTCTAGTACCACTCGTAGTATTAGAATAGATGCTCAGTGAATTTCCATTTCCTTCTTCCAGTCTTTAGACACTCAGGACCTTTCGCTTTCCAGGATCAGCTTCCTAGTGGAGAATGCTGGTTGATTGAGGTCTGATGATTTTTTAAAAAATAAAGTATATTTTTATTGACTTTGCAGGGAGGTGGAGAGAGAGAGAAACATCAATTGGCTGCCTCCTGCATGCCCCCTACTGAGGATTGAACCCACAACTCTGGCATGTGCCGAGACTGGATCCAAACTGGGACCTAGCTGTGCTCGGGAAAAACGTTCAACCAACTGAGCAACACTGGCTAGGGCGAGGTCTGATGTTTTAATAATCATGTTTGAACACAACAGTCAGTCCTTATGCCAACAGCTCAGTGAGCTCTTTGAGGCCTCCAGTTCTTACACTGTCCTCACAGAAATTGGTATCATTTGTTATTCTCTAGCTCAGCTCTTTCCTCTCTGCCCCTGAACTAGGGACAGCCAGGGCCTAAAGGACCAGACCAGATGCAGATGCAGGAGGTAGCTTCTCAGAGCTTCGGAGGTAGTCCCAGCTCCACTACTCCTGGCAGGGTCACTTTGGGAAGAAAGTAACCTTCTCTGAACCTCAATTTCTTCACCTATAAAACGGATTGGTAAATAGAAATGACATTATCAATGTCATAGGCGGAACACAAATGCTGCACTTCCATTGGGAAAATCAAGACATCATAATAACCTTAACTGGTTTGGCTAGAGTGGATAGAGCGTCGGCCTAGGGACTGAAAGGTCCCAGGTTCAATTCCGGTCAAGGGCATGTAACCTTGGTTGCAGGCACCTCCCCAGTGAGAGGTGTGCAGGAGGCAGCAGATCCATGTTTCTCTCTCTTCGAGGTTTCTAATTCTCTATCTCTCTCCCTTCCTCTCTGTAAAAAATCAATTTAAAAAAAAGACATCATAATGAAAACCCTGGTTATTAACCATGTGATTATTTGGACAGTCATGGGTAAGGAAAGCTTCTCTGGACCACTAAGAAAAAAAGGAGGCTATGAATGTAAAAATTAGTCTGGCACAGAGCTCAAGAAATGGAAGTAGGGGCTAATGCTTTCTCAAATGAAGCCATTGGTATTACATGTTTTCTTTCATTTTATTGTTTAGAGCTTTTACAAATGACACACACACAAAAGCCACTCCTTAAAAAAAAAATCAGCCATAGCCGGTTTGGCTCAGTGGATGGAGCATCGGCCTGCAGACTGAAAGGTCCCAGGTTCGATTCCGGTCAAGGGCATGTACCTGGGTTGCAGGTACCTCCCCAGTGTGAGGTGTGCAGGAGGCAGCTGGTCGCTGTTTCTCTCTCATCGATGTTTCTAGCTCTCTATCTCTCTCCCTTCCTCTCTGTAAAAATTCAATAAAATATATTTT